>ML384078.1:37018-135846 GCA_005239525.1 Nicotiana knightiana | reverse complement strand
CCTTTCAAGATCCAAACTTGTGAATATTCGTGTAATTATTTTTCTTGTGTAGTTTCTTAATTTTTCATATAAAAAAAATATGGCATCATATAATGAAAATTGGTCGGATGGTAGTTGTTCATACTTTGATGACCCTTGTTCTTATTGTGGAGGACCACACTCGTGGAAAAATTGTTTAAATTCTCCCGGGGATGGATTGTGCGCCCAATCTCAAACCCATGAGTGGAGTATTTGTGATAGGTGTGGTCGCCAAAATGGTCATTATTATGGTTGTTCATATTTGTCCTTCCCTTCCCCAAGCCCTCACTATGATGGTTCTACTTTTTGTGATGCAAATTTTAGGGGTGAAGAAGTGGAGGGAAGTGAGAATGGTAGAAATGGAGAGTTCAAGCTCATGTTGGAGTGTTTACTTGAAAAAGGAAACCATGAGAAAAATGCCTTGGAAGAGCTTTTGGAGACTAATATTCAAAATGATTTGGAACTTGAAAGGTTGCACTCACAAATGGATGCTATGGTTGAAGCTTCGAGGGTTCAAAAAGCCTTGGAGGTGAGTGATAACCAAGAACCTTCCTTAGAGGTTGAAGTTGAAAATTCTTCATTGGTACTTGAACAAAACCAAGAAGAACTCTTAAATGCTCAAAATGAGAGGATACTGCTCATGTTGGAGGCCGTTCTTGATAATGAGGGAAAACACAACTTTGTACTCGAGGAATTGAAGCATGAAGTGACTCAAAATGATGAGAATATCTGCACCTTGGAGGGTCAAATGCAAACATTAATGGAGGCTCACCATGCCTCTCAAGTTGAAAGTGTAGATGGAAGCCAATAAGAGTCCAATTCCGAGGGTGAGAGTGAGTGTTACTTTGAGGAATCAAGCCTTGAACATCCGCCAACTGACCCCATGAGTTTTAGTGATGCCAATAAAAATATGGAATTAGAGTCAACCGGGGTAATTGAAAATTTGGTTGAAATTGACTCTAATCCGGGGGAAAATGAGGATGTAAAAACCCGAAAAAATTTGCAAGTTGGAGGTTTGAAAGCACATTCCAAGCATTTTTCAACATTGGAATTGTGTGGTAACGGAAGTTGAACTACACGAGTCAATGGAGCGTTGCGAGGAGAAAAAGTTCTTACCATACATCTTCCAATTTGAGGAACCAAGAAAGCAAAATGAGATGCCTCACATAAGAGCCAAGAAATGCAAAATGAAGAAATTAAGGCTTGGCTCAGTCATCTATTTACCACCCCCCACCGCCCGTGGTCACAAGCTTGATTCCAAGCTAGGTGCCCAGTTCATATCGTCAAAGTGGCGAGAAAAGTGGTAAAAGTTGACTTGCGTCGTGCCACGATGTTAAATGCAGCGCTTGATGGGAGGCAACCCATCAGTTCTCAAAATTGTTGGTCGTTTTTGAAATTTCCCTTTTTAGAATACCTTATTATATTTTTTCTAACCAATCTGCCAAGTTTCACATTTTTCGGAGTTGATTTGAGCAGGTTCGGGGTACCGAGGAGTCAAAACCAGTGCAAGAAAGAAAACAATTGGCTGGGCAAACACACTGACTAACTCTGCTATGCCCCGTGTCGATTATGCTGTCGCAGAGTGGGATCCGTGACCAAAAATGCGGTAGCAGAATGACAAGCCTTTCCAGCCATTAAGGGTCAAGGGCGAAAGTGGAGCAGTAAAGAGTAAGAAGAGAAAGATGACCACCACTACCACCGAGATTGGATCTACCTCACAGCCTAGTTCATCAGCAGGTCCATTTGGGGAGATGAACTCCCAGCTCACTCTTATTCGGAACCTTGTGTCCAAGCTCCCCACTGGACCCCCCACTTCACAGCCACGGCCCCCACCTGACTACTATCCCAGAGCTGAGATGAAGAAATATTTTGACACTCAGATGGAGATGGTTGTTTCTCAGGACAGAATGGCTGCTTCTCTGAAGCAGATGGAGACTTCTTACACCAGCCTTGCAAAGGCACATGTTGATCTGCAGGATGCGTTTAAAAAGGAGAAAGTGAAGAACAAGATGTAGGGGAAGCTCTTAGTCAAGATATAGAGGGGGAAAAGCAATCTTCAAGTGGGGGCAGCCGAGCAAGCCACTGCCAGTTGCAGACGCCGATGATAACGAGGAGTACTCCTTCATGTCTGAGGCTGAGGATGCTGTTGATGATGATGACGAGGATGGTGCTACTGATGACGATGATGAGGATGATGACGTTGGGGCGTAGCCTCACTGACCAGCCAATTCTCCTGCAGTCTGCTAGTCTGATGCAGACCTCAGGGAGACCCTCAAACTTTGCCATTTATTTTGATATTGTGCAATGAGGACACTAAAATGTTTTAAGTTGGGGGTGGCATATGCACATTTTATGGCTTTTGTACATTTTATCTATCTGTGACTTAGTTTTGACATGTGTTTATGACATTGTTATGTGCCCTTGCCGGGCTTCTTTGTTATTTATAGATATTATGTACCCTTGCCGGGCTTGGTGTGATTGGTTTATTTGTTAATAGTTAGTTTTATTTTTAGCTTTTTAGCTTTATTTTGAGTATTTAGTTTAATTAAGTTCTATTTTGAGCAGTTAGTTTAATTTAGTTTTATTTTGAGTAGTTAGTTTAATTTCCGTAATAATAATACTTTCTTGGGTTTTCTTCATGCTACGGTTCTTTCCCAAGAAGCACTTTTTAAAGTGAACCGGGTGACTTGTCCCTATGATAGATGGTGTGACAACTTTGTTAAGGGAATTAGTCTTGTGTTGCTAGGAAGATACTTTTGGATTATTTAGTACTAAAGAAATTAGTCTCCTGAATGTGAAATGTGTACTAAGAATACCCCTCCGAAATATGATTTTGAATGAAAACAAGTAAGTTGCATGGTGAAAGATAATCTTTGTGATAAATTCTTGGCTCTGTTAGTGACTCTTTACACACTATTTCGAAAATATTTCTCTAAACTCCTATAAAAGAATTAAAAAAAAGAAATGAAATTTATCCATCTTGATTGATTCATGTGCCATGTGTGTTAGTGTTTGTATAAATAATTCATGTGCTTGCGTCCATTATCTAGAACTTGCCCGGTTGGTCTTTCAAAGCTAATGATAATTATGTTTAGTTGGAGAAATGACCTTAGGCATTCTTTGTGTATTCAAAAACCCCATTAGCCTTTGTAGCCACCATTGTATATATATTATCACTAGTTACCCCATTTGAGCCTTGAACTTTTTCTTTGGTCACCTCAATGCTAACCTTACCTTTTTTGAAGAATAATTCCTCTTTTGAACCTGTCCCTCCTTGAAAAAAGAGGCTAAGTTGGGGGTGTAGTGTCAAAGTGGAAATTAGTAAGGTTTTCTTTTGAAATTATTCAAGCTCCAAAAGAAAAACACAAAAAAAAAAAAAGAAGGAAGAGAAAAGAGAAAAAGAGAAAAAGAAATGTGTTTATGTAAATAAATATGGGAGCTGTGAAGAAATGTAGCGCGATGCCTAAAATGATTCTATGTTGGTAACTAGAGGCAAACTAGGCCATGTGGTTTGAATAGAAAAAAAGTGCATCAAGAAAGAAAAATGTGAGTAGTGTTCAAGGAGGATGTAGCCATTTTCCCAAATGTGTATCCTACCTTTCCCTAAACCTACATTACAAGATTATAAAGCCCTTATGGGATCTCCAATCGAATATTCTTGAAAATGCTTTGAATTAAAATAAGGGCAAGCCTATGGTATGATTGGTTGTAGCACATGAAACTCTTTGTGAGTGTGAGTGGCTTTGTAAATATGTCCCTTGTTGTTGACTTTGCAAATTGTTTGAGCAAATTGTGTGAGTTGGACTTTCTTTCTTTATTTCTTGTGAGGGCACATGAATTAGGATTGGATGGTGAAATTGATATAATAAGAAATAAACGAGTTCAGCATGTGTAGTAGACTAATGTTGTTGAGTCACTTGTTGAGGCTTTTTCTTATCACTTTATTATTTTTGAACTCCCGTGCACTTCTTGAAATTGTTTGTAAATGAGGGAGTTATTCAATTAAGATGCATACTTGAGCCCAAATATTAGTATCAACCAAATCCATAAGTTGAGTGCTTAAGTGGAGAATGTGAATGGTGAATACGAGCAATACAACTTGTGTTTAACATAGTAGAACCTCATTGAGTTATTAGTTTTGATTTGCTTGAGGACAAGCAAAAGTTCTAAGTTGGGGGTGTTGATGAATGGTGATTTTACAACTCATTTTGGCCTCTTTTCATTAGACTTTGTATTGTTCAATGATAATTTGAGGTTCTTATTAGTGTGTAATTGCTTAATTTTCAGGGAAGTGATGTCGTGAAGTGGTTGGTGTTGAATTGGAATGAAAATTGAACAAAAGGGGGTGAAAGTTGCACAAAATGCTTCAGTGATTCTGCACCTGCGGATTATAGGTCGCAGGTGCGACCTCACTCTTGCGAATATATGAACGCACCTGCGAAGACCAGCCCAGCCACACAGAAGTCGCACCTGCGGAGTATATTTTGCACCAGCGATCCCATAGGTGCGACCATTTGTCCGCTCCTGCGGAAACTGACCAGGACTTCAGAACTTGCAGCTGCGAGTAGATTTCCACTCCTGCGGAATCGCACCTGCGAGAATTCTTCTACAGGTGCGATCATCGGCCATCAGATCTGGACAAAATTGTAAAATCACAATTTCCCATCCCCACTCTCATATACTCGACCTAGCAGTCATTTTTACATATCTTTTGGCTTTGTAAATATAATTTTGTGGAGAGAAGAACAAGTCTTGAAGCTAGGGTTTGCACACACACTTGGGATTTGAAGATTTCACTCTTGTGGTTAAGGTTTTATTACCCATTTATGTTTTTTTCTTTAGTTCCTTGCTTTGTAATTTATATTTAAGTGTGTAGTATTTATTTCCAACACTTGAATATTGTTTATGGAAATTTATATATTTAAAGTGTAGATTAAATACCTTGTTGTGCTTATGTATTGAATGATTTTATTATATTTATGAAGTGAGTTATTGTTTCTTTAATTATTCTTGTTCTTTAATGTTTCCAAAGGGATTAGCTAACCCTAGGACACACCCATTAACTACGAATTAATTTTGAAAGATAATTTGGGGTTGGGAAAGATTAATTAACAAGAACTTGAGGCTTTAACCCTCATTTTATAGATTCTACCTAGGGATAGGATTGAACTACTTGTAGCCATATCCGGGTGTGCTTAATCTCTTAATTGGGTTAGGAATAATTCAATTAGGAAGTCTTGTTAGTCTTCGAAAGAAGCTAAGTAAGAATTATTATCCGTGGCTAATTAACATAAACTCGCTCATACTTGTAAGATCATGCAATACATTGGATCGTTACTTGAGTGTAATTCCCGATGCATTCATACTTGTAGCCATTGATCATTTTACTTGCTTTCTAGGTTAGTTTACATTTTCGCATTTAGTTATAAACAACTTTCAAAACCAAAATATTATTTGTTTGGCATTGCGCGATAAGTGATAATTCTCTTGCATTCCTAGTCGCCTCCATATTGTTTTCTTTGGGAATCAACCCCAACCTTGTTGGGTTACTATATTTGACATCGATCGCTTACACTATTTTAAGGTGTAATTTGAGCGTATCATCCACTCCATGGGATGCTAGGATCCCCATGTTGTGCAGTCTATCCCGGCACCTATCAATGAAGTCTTGGGAATCCTCACCTCTCCCACCCCCGAAGACTGGAGGGCGCAAGCGAGTCCATCTGTCAAACATCTTATGCTGGTCGCAATCCGCAGCTGGTCTGGGCTCCGGTGCTGCCGCTACAGGCTAGGTACTACCCACGGGCAGTGTACCCAGGGTGTGATGTAATGTTGTTGCCGGTCCTGCAGCCTGGGCAATAGGGGTCTGGGATCCCCCTCCCGCCTATGAAGTGGCAGGATCTGTTAGAAATAAACCAGCCCGGGACATGGTGTCCATAAATCTCATCATACGGCCCATGACTACCTAGAAGCCTAGCGCCATCATAAATTCTACGGGTGCAGGATCTGCTGGAGGCACCTCATCGTGCTCCTCTAATATAGGGTCCTCTGGTGGCGGGACCAGTATAGATCTGGGATGCCCTCGTCCCCTACCACGGGCCGGTGCCCTCCCCCGTCCTGGGGCAGCGGGGATAGCGGCCCTTCCCGGGTCCGGAACATCAGATGCACGCATCCCCACCATCTGTGAGAGGATAGAAGAATGAGTTTAGTAAATGATAGGTTGCACGATAGAGTAAGAACAAATAGAGGTTTCCTAACACCCCGTAGCCTCCTAAAGATAAGAACAGACGTCTCCGTACCGATCCGCAAGACTCTACTGGGTTCGCCCGTGACTCGTGAGACTTACGTGAACCTAGTGCTCTAATACCATGTTGTCACGACCCAAAATCCTACACAGGTCGTGATGGCGCCTAACACCGGAGGTCAGGCAAGCCAACGATTGTTTATTAGTGAGATTTTCCTTATTAACATACCAACCCCACATATTCCCAAAGTTTTACACTTAGCTTGTTTAAAAAAAAAGGGAAGCATTTACCAATTTAAATACATACAGCCAAAATGATCGTGATCTAATATAAATATACAGTCCCAAAATAGAATCTACTAAGTGCGTGCCAGGAACTAGTGTCACAACTCAAAAGGCGATCTAGTAGAATATACAAAATATGATACAAGATGTACTGCTATCTGAAAGGATATAGATAGGAATAAACAAAAGATAACTCCATAGCATAGCTGGGAACCGTCAAGGGAGGCAGTTCACTGTGGAGTCAGGTCCAGAATGTGTCAAGCTCCGGTCGGAAACCAGAAAACACGAGCCCCAGAACCTGTACCATTAAGTACAGAAGTGCAGCGTGAGTACGTAAATATATATGTGCCCAGTGAGTATCCCGCCTAACTTCGAAGAGGTAGTGACGAGAGGTCAATATGAGACTCACTAAGGTCCAACAGTATAATTTAATAAAATGTAAATAAAATAGTAGGCATGTAAGGACAGTGAAGCAACAATTATATACGTAAGATACTGAAATCCATGAAAAATGTTGGGGATAAATAAACAATTACCACTTCACTTGTTTCCAAATACCTGTCAAATCAATTGCATGAAATTTAATAACAAATAAATCATATGCATGCAGGGTAAGGACAACCAGCCAGAGTCATAAGATAGTCACGCTCGTGCAGTGCCGAGGATCGAACGGCCCGTACCAAAAGTGCACCTCTCAACCTCTCTATGCACTGCCCAAGGATCGATGGGCCAGTCCCAAAAGTGCATCTCTCAAGCTCTCTACGCACTGCCGAAGGATCGATTGGCCCGTCCCGAAAGTGCGTCTCTCAATCTCTTTATTCACTGCCGAAGGATCAATCGGCCCGTCCCAAAAGTGCATCTCACAATCTCTCTACGCACTGTCGAGGATCGATCAGCCCGTCCCAGAAGTTCATCTCTCAATCTCTCTACACACTGTCGAGGATCGATCGGCCCGTCCCAAAAGTGCATCTCTCATAAGAGTGGGAGGGGGATCACACTCTGCTCGCTGATACACTCAAATTACATGTTAAAATAGTGTAAGCGATCGATGTCAAAATATAGTAACCTAACAAGGTTGGGGTCGAATCCCACCTAGAACAATATGGAGGCGATTAGGAATGCAAGAGAATTATCACTTATCGCACAATGCCAAACAAATAAGATTTTGGTTTTGAAAGTTGTTTATAACTAAATGCGAAAATGTAAACTAACCTAGAAAGCAAGTAATATGATCAATGGCTACAAGTATGAATGCATCGGGAATTACACTCAAGTAACGATCCAATGTATTGCATGATTTTACAAAATATGAGCGAGTTTATGTTAATTAACCACATATAATAATTCTTACTTAGCTTCTTCCGAAGACTAACAAGACTACCTAATTGAATTATTCCTAATCCAATAAAGAGATTAAGCACACCCGGATATGGCTACAAGTAGTTCAATCCTATCCCTAGGTAGAATCTATAAAATAAGGGTTAAAGCCTCAAGTTCCTGTTAATTAATCTTTCCCAACCCCAAACATCTTTTCCAAAATTAATTCGGAGTTAATGGGTGTGTCCTAGGGTTAGCTAATCCCTTTGGAAACATTAAAGAACAAGAATAATTAAAGAAACAATAACTAACTTCATAAATATAATAAAATCATTCAATACATAAGCATAACAAGGTATTTAATCCACACTTTAAATATATAAATTTCCATAAACAAGATTCAAGTGTTGGAAATAAATACGACACACTTAAATATACATTACAAAGCAAGGAACTGAAGACACAAACATAAATGGGCAAGAAAACCTTAACCACGAGAGTGAAATCTTCAAATCCCAAGTGTGTGTGCAAACCCTAGCTTCAAGACTTGTTCTTCACTCCACAAAATTATATTTACAAAGCCAAAAGATTTGTTTAACCTCAGGCAAAGATGTTCAAAATATCTGCTTGGCCGTGTATAAAAATGGTTTGGGGGTTAAAAATGTGAAATTCAAGAAACGCCCAGGCCTGAAGCTCGATGTTCGCATTTGCGAACACAGGTTCGCAATTCCCAACCTTTCCTATACTGCTCATATTCGCATTTGCGATGAAACCTTCGCATTTGCGAAGGTTGAATGTCCTGGTTGACTTCGCATTTGCGAAGTGTTCTTCGCATTTGCGAACACTGCCTGATTTTTCCTTCCTTATCTATTCCCATGAATTTCTCGCAATTACCATCCCTGCTGCATTCTCATTTCCCACGATTTTGTCGAAAATGCGACCCCTAAGGGCATTGCCCAGATTTTCCTTTTTTTTTGCTTCTTTTTGACTTGTTTTCACTTGGTTTCTTCACCATTACTTCTAAATCACATACATCCTGTAAAATAGAAGTAAATGACATTAAACGCAAGATTTTATCACTTAAACATAGCAAAAGTAAAGGTTTAAAGACAAGATAAGTTGGTAAAATACCAACTTATCACTCGCGGAATACAAATTGCGAAGCGGTCACATGCACATACATTATTCCTTTTTAAAAAGAGGATACATTTCCATGATCAATTTCTTACAAGTTCTCTCAAATTTCATAACTTCGAGGATGTAAGCAATATGAAATGTAAATTCAACACGCATATAGTTCATATCAAGTAAAACACAAGGCATGATGTGGGCCTAACTACCCGGACATAATAGTAATATTCGCTACGTACGGACTCTCGTCACTTTGTACGCACGTAGCCCCCACAAATTATCACATATAGCATTTAAATCACCTTGGAGACAATTCCCCCTTACAAGGTTAGAAAGGAGACTCACCTCGTGTCGAAACTACCCCGCGGACCAAGGATGTGTCCGAATCTCCGAACACTACATCGAGGACTCGCAACTATCCAAATACGGTATAATGACATCAACGCATGCTCAAAGTATGGAAATTATCCTAATTTTTCAATAATTCAACATTCTTGAGAAATTCTCAAAATCCAACTCCGGGCCCGCACACTCGGATTCCACAAATTCTCGAAGGGAACACTCACCCAAAGCCTAAGGATCATTAATATACGATTCTTACTTGATTTCATAGCAAATTCACAGTTCAATTCTCAAATTATCACAAGCTCTAGGTTACTACCCAATTCTTGATTTTTCACTAATTTATGTAGATAATTAAGCTAGAAATCCATGCATGAAGCTAATATTAGAGTAGACTTTACTTACCTTAAATGACCAGGTCGTTAGCCCCTCAACAATGGTGGAAATCGCCCTAAGGAAGAAGAATAAATGAGCAAAATGTGTTTAAAACCCGTATATAGAACACACTGTCTGGATAGTGCTTTCGCACTAGCGGCTCGAGGACCGCACCTGCGGTATCACCCCTACAGAAATGGACTGGGGAGCCTGGGCCCGCACCTACCGGAGTGGAAACCGCACATGCGGCTCTGCTCCTACGGAATTTTGTCTGCACCTGCGAGAATTGTCCAGATCACTCGGGGTCGCACCTGCGATGTTGGGGACCGTAGGAGCGGTCCCGCACCTGCGACTGGGCAACCGCACCTGCGATCACACCAGAACAGATGCACCAGCAGCTATTTTAGCTGGTTTTTAGCTCCGTTAGGTGCCCGGGGGAACCTGGGCCCACTCGAGCCCTAGTCCTAGTGTACCGACGAGTCCTAAATCATAATACGGACTTGTTTGAGCCTTCGGAACACCAAAAACAACACTAAAACTAAAAATCACACCTCCAAACCCCCAAGAACCAAACTTAAGAACTTTAAGTTTTCTAGACTTCGCTAACAACGCGCCGAACCGACCTATACAACTCGGAATGACACCAAATTTTGCAGGCAAGTCATAATTAACATAACGGAACAATTCTCGATCTCGGATTCCGTTCGAACCTCGATAACACAAAACACGTCCCAAATTAAAATAGGAACTTAAGGAACTTCTTATTTTAATATTGGCGCTGAAATGCGCCCGAGTCATCAGAAACCCAGTCTGAACATACGCCCAGGTCCGGAATCATCACACGAAGCTATCGGAAGCGTCGAAACTCGATTCTGAGGTCGTTTAACCAAAATGTTGACCGAAGTCAAACTTGGCCTTAAAGGCCAACCTTAAGGAACCAATTGTTCCTATTGCACTCTAAACACCTCTGAATCCCGGACCACCAGTCCCCGCAAGTCATAAATCATAAAAAGCCTCTATGGGAAGTTTCATTTAGGGGAACGGGGTCCGATAACGCAAAACGACCGGTCGGGTCGTTACAGTCTCCCCCCAATCTCCTCTCTTAAACACACCAGACATGGGATTCCCTAGTGGTTTCTTACCATATCTCACCTCTCTTTGGTACTAGGACCTTCTATATACCGCTTGCCTAAACATGGGAAGCAAATCTCTACAAATTCGAACCAAAATGGTTCAACCCCTTAACCTTTTTCCATATTTTTTCTTCCTTGCTTTTTATGGTATGGATCTCTATGAATCTCTGAGTGTTTTTGTGATTTTTTCTACTTACCCTAAAGCTAGGGTTTTGTATCTTTTCTAGATCTAATTTGGTTCAATTCTTTAATTGTTTTTTTAATATTTTTGTCTATATGTCTCTATGCATCTTATTATGACTCTTTTCTTGATTGTTTCTGCCAATTTTTACTTGTCCTAAATTTGGGATATTTTTATTCTTCAAAATCGAACCAAATCTGGTTCGATTCTCCGATTTTTTTGAATAAAGTTTCTGTCTATATCCATCTTATTGTAACTCTCTGCCTTTATGTTTTGACGATCTGTATATTTTACCTAAATTAGGGTTTCAAATTGTACACGGCTAAAATCGGAGAGCCCAATTTTATGGCCACTTCGGCGAAGGCAAAGGTTCGAAGTCTCGATCTCGGCATCGAGGGGCACGTCGAGGGTTCTCAACCCTGAGGAAGTATAAATCAAGGGTCGATATGAAAAGGCGGAAACTCCCAAAATTCATGTGGTTAAAGCTGACAAAGTGCACAAAATAGTACAGGCTTGTACAATGGTATTAAATGACTGTACCAGTCGTATCTCCTTGCATTAACTACACATGTACCTTGTTGGGATTCCCCCTCATATATAAAGGGGACCCTTTTCATTTTGTAAGACATATGATATTCAATATACAAAAACAGGAACATCCTCAGCTCTCTAAAAAGAACATTCTCTCTAATTGTCTCATTAAATTATTGCTTCTCATTTATTGTGTTGTTGAGTTATTCTCCGTCTATTGCTTATTATTGAGCATAAATAGGACAACCTTAAGGCCTTCAATATTTTTATACAATCATGAACTGCCCTTAGCCAATCTCCTCGAGCTCGACCTCGAGGCCTGCCCGACCACCATCGATACTGGCCTCTTTGGAACCTGGTTTGCTTAACTTAGTTCTTTTCGCATTGATTTCATTTTTCTCGCTTCATACTCAGCATCTATTTCTTAAACAACCAGCATTAAAATAGATCACATATTTTTAGAATCACATAATCAAATATAATTGTAATTACCATTTTTAAGGTAAACTGTTTTGCACCCAACGTGAGGCTAAAAATAATAGTAATCATTTTAGTGCTAGTTTTCTAAAAACACAAGTTATTCTTCATACTTTTTATTGTCCAAGAATCTTCAATTTCAGGTCAGAAAATGTCTAACTTTGTAAACGTACACGAAAGTAACGGTCCTGAGAACCACGGAGAGAATGGCACAACTTCTTCAGGTGCCGGTATGCCACCGCAAAACCCTGAAGGGGCACCAGTGCAAATTCTTGTGGATGAAGGCTCACGCAATGCCCAAGATGTTGATGTGAGCTCTCACAAAGACGGGAGCGTTCATGAAGGAGACCAGTGTGAAGCACAGGGAACCCCTGCTCAAAGGGAAAGGGAGGTTAGCCTTCACGATATTCTTGAAATGTTGTAGGCACAACAAGTGGCTATTGCTCAGCTACAGAGCCATCAGAAAATCCCGAGCACAACACCACTAGAAATGGCTCCCCGAGTTGAACAGGCACCGAAAAGATCGAGCGACAATGGATCAGCAGCCGACCCAACCATTATGAAAATGCTCGAAGACCTCGCAAAAAGGATCGAATCAGGAGAGAAGAAGATAGAGGCTAACGAAAAAAAGTGTAGACTTACAACTCGAGGGTTGATCAGATCCCGGGTGCACCCCCGATCTTGAAGGGTGTGGACTCAAAAAAGTTTGTACAAAAGTCGTTCTCGTCAAGTGCAGCTCTGATGCCTATCCCGAAGAAATTTAGAATGCCCGATCTCCCGAAGTACAGTGGAATTTCATATCATAATGAGCACATCATTGCTTACACTTGTGTTGTGAAAGGAAACGACCTGAAAGACGAAGAGATTGAATCTGTTCTATTGAAGAAATTCAGAGAAAAACTATCCAAAGGGGCCATGATGTGGTACATAACCTGCCCCCGAGCTTGATAGATCCATTTGCCATGATGGCGGACTCCTTTGTAAAAGCACATGTTGGTGCCATCAAGGTAGTCACTATAAGAAAATCTGATGTTTTCAAAATCAAGCAAAGGGAGAACGAAATATTAAGGGAGTTCGTGTCCCGCTTTCATTTAAAACGAATGGAATTACCATCGGTCTCCGACGATTGGGGGGTGAAAGCCTTCACTCAGGGTTTGAATGAGCGAAGCTCGATAGCTTAGAAACACCTGAAACAGAATTTAATTGAGTACCCCGCCATAGTTTGGGTAGATGTACACAATAGGTACAAGTCGAAGATCAGGGTCGAGGACGACCAATTTGAAGCCCCCTCGGGCTCAGTGTACCCTAGCAGAGTCTTAGTGAATGAATCGAGGCTTCCAAAAAGAGAGCCAAGACCTAACAAAGAAAGGTATCAGCCGTACGTAGAACATTGGAGAAACATCCTACGGCATAATGTACCTCAAAATGACCAAAGAATGGACCGGGACATAATCCTCGTGGACTGAAGAGCAAAGCAGGATTTGACAGGCAAGCAGGGCTGGTAGAGGTACCCCGGGTATCTGAGTACAACTTCAACATTGATGTTTCAAACATCGTATCATCCATTAGCAAGATAAGGGACGCCAGGTGGCCGAGACCAGTGCTATTAGATCCCTCACAGAGGAACCCCAACTTGATATGCAAATATCATGATACACATGGTCATAGGACCGAAGATTGCAGACAACTTTGAGAAGAAGTGGCTCGACTAATCAGCAAAGGATACCTTCGAGAATTCCTCAGCGACTGAGCTAAAAATCAATTTCAGTAAAGAGAGGAAAACAGGAAAAATGAAATAGAAGAGCCATGACATGTCATCCACGTGATTATTGGTGGAGTCGACGTCCCTCAGGGACCCGTTTTTAAGAAAATCAAAGTATCTATCACCAGGGAAAAGTGAACTCGGAGCTAGATACCTGAAGACGCCCTCTCGTTTAGCGAAGAGGACATCGAGACCTTATCTCAACCTCACAATGATGCACTGGTAGTTTATTTTCTTTTCAATAAATTTCAAATTAAGCATGTGCTTGTGGATCCAGGTAGCTCGGCCAACACAATTCGGTCGAGGGTGGTAGAGAAACTCAGATTACTCGATCGGGTCATACCCGGCTCTCGAGTCCTCAACAGGTTCAACATGGCAAGCGGAACAACGAAAGGAGAAATCATCCTCCCGGTCAACATGGCCGGCACAATTCAGGATACCAAGTTCCATGTCATCGAAGGTGACATGAGGTACAACTCTTTGCTTGGAAGGCCATGGATCCACAATATGAGGGTGGTATCGTCAAGCCTTCACCAAATGAAGAAGTTCCCTACAAAGGATGGAGTAAAAATAGTATACGGAGAGCAGCACCCAGCAAGAGAAATGTTCGCAGTACACGATGTGGCACCGGCACCTTCTATATTGAAGGAGCCAAAAAACAAGCAAATAGCTAAGCAACAATCATAAACTACATCTTCGTAGGAACAAACAAAGGACCGTGTCGCGTCCTCGGTACTGATAACCAGAACGTATCGAGGCTCGAAAGCCATCACGGCTAAGGTACAACCTTATCCTTTTTTCCTTTCACACTATACGCTAACCTACGTGCAGATGTTCAATTGAAAGGAGTCAAAGCACCCACCAGCTGGAAGGCTTTAGGTTTGAAAGCATGCATTGCACTCTTTTTCCCTCACATTAGATTTTATCCCAAAAGGGTTTTACCGGCAAGGTTTTTAACGAAGCAAGATACATACACTACCTAAGGAAAACTCACCAAGTATTTAATGCTTCTCTCCGATCAACCTTGAATACTGAGGGGCATCCCCCCAAGAGATCACTGAAATATGTCAAAGAGGGTCTCGATAGGAGAATGAAGTATCGGACCAAACGGTCGAATGATCCATGTCCGTGTAGAATAATCGAACCCTCGATGGAAAGAACATGTATACTTGTACCAAGTAATCAGAGAAGTACCTTCTATCATCAAAGCATTTTGCACATCAAAAAAGTTTGCCATTTTTACAAAATACAGCCCCAGGGCAAAAAATTTAGAAAGCGTGCAGGAACTGTCGTCGATAGCCGCTCCACCGAGTCACTAAATCTCAAAGTTGTAAGACCTTAGGGCAGGTAAATCCGAGCTTATACGTCATCCTCGAGGCAACATCAATTCTAACTCAGGGACTGTCCCCGACAGTCGGTTCATCAAGTTATAAAACCCGAAACCGTAAGACCTTGGCGCAGGAAAATTCTAACTCATAAGCCCTCCTCGAAGCAAAATACAAATCCATAAGACCTTAAAACAGGCATAAACCCCATATCAAAGTCAAGGCTATATATCGAACTTGTAAGACCCAAAAGGCATACACTCGATATAGATGCCATTACTATCTCACTCGGGGACTAAAAGGCTACGGCCAAACACAAATGACCACCGTCATAAGGCTCCGGCCAAACTAACGGAACTTGGAGACGTCGAACTATTGCCATAAAATCACAAGCCTTCACTTACTTCGAAAAGAACTGGTTAAAGGTTGTGCGAACCTAAAGCGTAAAAGCCCAAGTCATCCGCTGCATCAAAGGTTGTACCAACTTAAAGCGTAAGAGCCCAAGTCGCCAGCTAGTCGTATCAACCTTACACGTAAGAGCCCGAGTTGCCAGCTACGGGTCATACTGACACAAAGCGCCTCAAGGCCAATTTGAAAACCTGAGGGCCGTTGAGCTCGAGTCTAAACCCGACTCAGAGACTAAGCCCAATATGGTTAACTAAAGCACCTCAGGGCCACAAAAGCGTAAGAGCCCAAGTTGCCAGCTAGTCGTATCGACCTTACACGTAAGATCCTGAGTCGCCAGCTACAGGTCATACCGATACAAAGTGCCTTAGGGCCAATTTGAAAAACTGAGGGCCGTTGAGCTCAAGTCGAATACCGACTCGGATACTAAGCCTAATATGGTTAACTAAAGCGCCTCAGGGCCAAAAAAGCGTAAGAGCCCAACTCACCTGCTACTTCGACCTTGCAGGTAAGAGCCCGAGTTGCCAGCTATGGGTTATACCGACACAAAGCACCTTAGGGCCAATTTGAAAACCTGAGGGTCGTTGAGCTCGAGTCGAAACCCGACTCGGAGACTAAGACCGACACGGTTAACTAAAGAACCTCAGGGCCAAAAAAGAGTAAGAGCCCGAGCCTCCAACCCAGGGAGCCCCAGGGCCAATCTATAACCCCAAGGGTTTCATCTCAAAGTTTAATTCATCGGACCAACTACCAACATGCAAATCAGATCAAAGAATATTTCATATATATATATATGTGTGTGTGTGTGTATTACAGATACATATTTACAGCGCTCTGACAGGAGTCTTATGTAAACAACAAAGCAGGAAATCTATTCTATTCTCGGGACCAGCTCCCTCAAAGGCCCCTCGGACCAGCTGCCACAGCGGCCTTCAAGTTTCAACATCAGCTCAAGAGAGGAAAAATCTGGCATCGGTCTCGTCTGCCTTGGCCTGCTTTATCTCTTTTGAGAGGTCAAAGCCCCGAGCATGTATCTCCTCGAGGGTCTCCCTCCGGTACGTGCATCGGTCATACTCGTTGTCCCTTCTCTCTCTGTTTAAAGCCCCTCTTAGCTCAGCCCGTGCATCGGCAGCATCTTTCAAATTAATGGCCACCTTCTTATCGGCCTTTTCTCGAGCTACCTCAGCTTCGGCCCGATCGCCCACAACCTCTGCCTTCGTATTTAGAAAATTAGCCTCGAGCTTGGCAATCCTGCTCGACTGAACTGAGTTATCTTCCCGGGCATTGCGAAGTTGTATTACGATGGTAGTAGCCTTAGCGAAGGCATTCCTTGGGCCTCAATATGTACACCTACCTGCGTTTTCAACACTTGACATTCGAACCTAACTTGCCCGACCTCGCCCCAAAGGCGCTCTAACACTTCTGTCTTTTCCTGCAACTGAAGTACCAAAGCTTTAGCTCCCAAAAGCAAGAAAGGAGGCACATACCCCGTCAAGGTAAGGATTACCTAGCGCTCGAGCTTGCCTTCATAGATACGGCTCCGATGCGTTTCCACTCTAAGATGTATCAACTCTTTTGTCTTCTCATTACAGGGAAGCTTGAGAGATCTCTTCTTACCCAAAGCTTCCCGCAATCGGGCCTCACAACGAAGCAGCTCGGCCTTGAGTTTGTCAAAAATCTACGAGAAAGAAACTTCAAATTCAAAGAATGAAGATTTATAACTAAGAGACCAGCAAACCTCAGAGCTGAGCCGCTGAGCCTCCTCAAAAGTTGAATGCGCATTTTCTGGCCTGGCCCCATCAGCGTCAAACAAACCACTCTCAATGGGGGTTTTCCCACTCGAAACCTCAATCGGTCTGGGCAGCCCTTGGTCGCAAGCATCCCTCGAAGTACCTTCGAGGGCAGAAGTGGACGACGGTGGAGGACTCTTGCTCTTCCTCTCTCGGGGAACCCCTTCTTCAAAACTAGAAGTTCTAGGCCTGGTAGAACCGGCAAGCTCAGAAGGGCCCCCGGCCCGAGCTGTGGACAGAGAATCATCCTCACAAGGGGAGCCGACGTCCGCAGAATGGCCAACATATATAAATATCTCCTCAGCAACGGAGTCTCCTTTATGCTTCTGAGAAGGCCCTGCCTCAACAAGAATATCTTCACCCATAGAGGACCTTTTTCGATTGTTGTTCTCCCTCAGGCCCTCACTCTCCTCGAAGGGGCACGACCTCATTCCGGAAAACCCACAACACCTGTGACATCAGAGTCAATACACAAGAAAGGAAACATTCATCAAAAATGATACCACATGACTCATACAATGGTGTTTTACCTCTTATCTCCCCCTCGAGAGGTCACGCCACTTGCGCTCGTCATATATCAAGGAAGCTGCCAACTTCCGGGTTCATTCAACAAGATTGGGGACCTCCTCGAACATCCATGAAAAAGAGAAAAAGAAACACCCTTATGAGTTAATAAGAACAAGAGACACTAAGGCACGACATGGTGTTTACATTTCAAGTTCCATTTCTCGGGAAATGGCAGGAACTACGCTAGAATGACGTCGACAGTCCTCACCTGAATAAACCGACTCATCCTTCCCCCATTGTGGTCCTCATCATCGCTGGCTATAAAAGGCCTCGTGGACTTACATCGCAGTGCAATCAGGCCTCGACAATGCTGAGGTGGATAAGGGTAAAGTCAAGCTCTACCCTTTTAGTGAAATACCTCATCATCAGCACTATTCTCCAAAAGGACGGATGAATCTGTGCCAAAGTGACTCGGTACTTTTTATAGATTTCGAGCACAAGTCGGTCGAGGGGGCCCAATGTAAAAGGGTACGTGTACATGGTCAAGAATCCCTCTACGAAGGTCATGATGCTTTCATTTCGACGGGGGTATCTGCAGTACCACATTTTTCCGCTAGCCACAGTCTCTCCTCACAGCCTCGAGGTGATCTTCCTCGATCGATCATACAAACCTCGAGGTGTGTTCTCGATGTCCCAGGGCACCGTAAGGTTTTTCTACTACAAAGATAATACGAGGTCAGCTCGCCAGACGCCGGTGGTATGCCACCGGCCAAACTAGGGGCAGTAGAAGAATTTCCCTCTTCTTGATGAACATACTCGGGAACAGCAGCCATAGTCACTCAAAGCAGAGGTAATAAGGGAGGATCAGAACTCTCTTTCGCAAAGTTGGAAAAGGAATGAGAAACATGAAAGAAAAGCTGAGGGTTTTTCGAAAAAATGCAATAGTTAGAATGAAGGAGAAGCATGAACATTTATAGAAGGAAATGAGGCCAACCAACTGCCTTAAAGGCCATTCAATTTCTGACAGGTCGTCATGGAACTTGGGGAAGTGTACCGTAGGGCCACCTTGGTCACTTCACGATCACATTGCATGAGTAGTACCATCGTAGGAGGTTCCAGGAATCGAAGCTAGCTGATCGACCTAACCTAGAGAAGGTGCCCGATCTCGAGGAATGCTACTACTACAAGTACGAGTACCAAGGAAGCACAGTATCAAAGCATAAAAGTCATGTTGAAGGGAAAAAATCACGAAACTAAACTTATGCAAAGTATGATGTAAAGTGTTCTATTTCCAAAAATACAGTTACAAGGTGTTCTTTACAAAAATCCCCCCGAAGGATCTCACAAAAGAAAGGAAAAATAACTATTCAATGTCCCCACCATTGTCCGAGCCGCTTTTAGAGCTCCGTCCGATGAACTAGGCACCGCCAACTCCTCCTCCAGGGCCCGGGCTTCTTCAATCTCGGTAGAGAGATCGACACCTCTGGCGCTCACTTCCTCGAGGGACTACATCTTGGCTTGTGCTCGAGCATAGGCAATCGCCCGAGTCAGCTTCAGCTCAGCCTTCTCGCATATCTACCTTGCTCGAGCATTTGCAGCAGCAGCATCCCTCTTGTATGAGGAGACATATTCACTGGCCTCGGCCTTGGCCGCAGATAGTGCAGTAGCCTCCTCCTAAGCCCCTCAGATAAGATCTTGGGCCGAGGATAGCTTCCCCCAAAGCACCTCCCTCTCCGAGGCTGCAACATCGTTCTGCCGAGCCAGTTTCAAGACTTCGGCGTCCTTGGCCGCAACCTCTCCCCGAAGCTGCTCACCAAGGCATCATTCTATGTAATCTGAGAAGTAGAAAGTAAGTCAGTTAGCACCAAACCGTCGCATCTAAAAGGTGAGAATGTGGATACAAGCATACCTACTCGGAGAAATCAGATCTCTTCCGAAGCACTCTCTCCAAGCTCGCCCGAAGGTTGACCAATTCCTCCTCCTTTCGAGCGCACAAAGCCTCGAGCTCAACCGAACCCCCCATAAGCTTCTCAAGCTCCCCTCCACGATGAGCTAACTGATCTTGCAACTTGGAGAAAGCCTGGTCATATAGCCTCTTGACCTACAACACAGAGAAGGGAAATTAAAAGAAAAAAAGGAAAAAAATATATATATATAAATAATAAAGAGAATAAAATATCAAAAAATGGGTATATTGTTCTTAAATGTCACCTGATTTTGGAGCCTCTCGGCTTCCTCGAGGGCAACTGGGGCATCAACATCGGTCTCCCCATCTAATCCCTCGAAGTAGTCCCCAAATCCATCCTACTCTACACGAGAGGTCTCTGGACCAGGGACACCCCTAACGTGAGCATCCAGTATCTCCACTGGAGAGAATGACAGGTCTGAATAAAATCTACCAGCGATGTCGGCGCCCAACGAGGTTTCTTCCCTATCTTGGAAAGCTCCAGTAGCAAGCCCTCAGAGTTCCTCACCTCGGACTGCGCCATGTTCGATGAGTGTCTCGGGGGCTGTGCCCAAACCCTCCTCGAGGGTCTCCTCTACGCACGGCGGGTCCGCATCGATCGCCCTTAGCTCAACAGGCGAGTGCCCAGCGTCTCTCGAAGCGTCAGCACTTCGTCGTGCATCATCACTTTCTTCCTCGGCCCGCAGATTCTCAATAGTCGTCGAAGATATGACCATGGCCTCAGTTTTAGGCTTCCGAGCCTTTGCCCTTTTTGATTTTGGAGACCCTTCCGAGGCCTCTTTCTTCCTTTTCTTATCTTTTACGGCATTCGAGGCCTCTTTCTCACTAGGTGGAGGCGGTTTCATCAGAACTCGTTCACCAAGGCCTACACAAGTATATCATGTCAAAATCGTCGTCAGCAAAAATTCTCACAAAGAATATGAAAACGGTAATGACAGGAACATACCGTGATTCTTGACATGCCATCGTGTTTTGACCAGCTCACGACATACACGCTTGTTTTATGGGAAAGTAGAGTCTAAACGTTTGATCCACCCCGGAAGGTCCTAAACCGCACTAGGAAACCAAACAGTAGCTGCACAATTAAAAGAAAGCCAGTCGAAAGAGAAGGAGACAACGAAATCACGCTTGAGTCGAAGGTACTTATGTCTCATGTTCCACTCCTACGGGAATGACATTCTATCAGCGGGGATGATATCGGAGGTTCTGATTCTTATGAACCGGCTTATCCACCCTCGGTCCCTATCCTCGTCGATGCAAGAGAGGAACGCCTTGGTGGATCAACGGTGCAATTTAATAACGCCCCACGGAAAAGTCGAGGGTTGTATAATCTGATCAAATGGTCGAGGGTGAAGGTCATTCCCTCGACCATGTTGGCAATATGACGAAACATATAGACAATCCTCCACAAATAAGGATAGATCTGACCAAGTGTCACTCGGTATTGGCGAAAAAAATCAAGAATCTCCGGATCAACTGGTAGGGAAGAAGAATCAACGGGACCTAAGGTGAAGGGATATGTGTAGACGCCAAGGAAGCCAGGCTTGTGCATGACTATGCTTTCGTCGGCCGTAGGAATGTCTGCTCGGGGTGCCTCCCCCAGTGGCAGTCGAGTTTCAGCCTCTCAATGTCTGATATTACGCCTATATATCGGGACATGGGCCCATATCGAACCCGTGTAGAAGGGGGTTTTTCTATTCAAAAGTCAGAAATGGTGTCGAAAGAGCCAGGAATGCATTGTTCAATGGTAGGAGGGGTTTTTGATTTGCCCTTAGATGAGCGTGATGTAGCATCAGCCCCTCCTTTTGTGGAACTGTTTTGGAGGTCTTTGACATGGTGGCTATCGAGTTTTGCAGTAAGAAGATGGGAAAAACGTGAGCAGGAAGAAGATAAGAAGAGAGAACATGATATTTAGCTTAAAGTGTATATATTTCCATGTATATCGCCTCATATTTTACTTTTGTTTCGTGAGTTTTAGATGTTAAATACTATGATTTATATTAATTTGAAGTTTTTGTATGTTTAGGAATGATTCGGGATCAATTGGAGGCGAAACACGCGAAATTAGAGCCAAAACGGACGAAACCGGGAAATCGGCGATTTTGGGTGCCACAGGTAGCGCCCAGCCCCACCTGTGGCGCTGTGGGCAGTAGCTAAATATGGGGCAGCGCCTTGGTGGGCGCCCGGCACTAGCCAGGGCACCGGTGACGAGAATTTTGTCCTATTTGTCCCGGGACACGGTTATTTCGGCCCTAAACCTACCCAACGCGTATAAAAGCAAGTCTAAGCTTATTTTTGAAGGGTTGAACGCCACTTTGGAGAAAATATACACACGGGATCATTAGGAAGCGAAGGATTATCAGTTTTATTCATCTTTTTCTAGTATTTACAATTAATTCAACACTTATGCAATTGTTTGATTTTAGCATGATTGGATAAACACCCATTATTCAGGGGTTGTGATTTAGCCATGGATATTGTTGTTCGATATTAGTTTAACCTTGATTATAGTTCACTCAATATATGGTTGTTTCTTTAATTCTGTGTTTAATTGCTTAATTGTCTGGCCAACAGTTAGGTTCTATATACTGTCTATGCTATGCTTGGGAAAGCCGTGTATAGATTAGAGAAGAATTGAAGGGAGCGCGATCTTAACCCTTCAGGGGAGCGGATTTATGGTTAGGATAGGAATATACCTATTCACTGTGCTTAATTAAATCTTGTAATCTTAGTGCGTTCTGATAGATTAATTCATAGGAATATAAGTGTTAATCTATTGAGAATAGGCGAGTAGTGCTTCGGGAGAAGTCTATGAGAGCATTTATCGATTAATTAGCAATCATGAGTGAATTATATGAAAGGGAGATTTAATTAGAACACAATACGAGTGGTGAATCGATCACAACCCTGGAATATTTGTCTCTATTGAATACACAACAATACTCTCGTTACTTGATAATTAGTTATTTCATAGAATCGTATTATAAAATAGTTACATTCCTGGATTTTATTTTGGCTTGATTAAATAACAATTAGAGTGATTTAGCAAGTAGTTTAAACAAGTCCATGTGGGTTCGAAATTCGATTTAACATTATATTACATGTACGACCACGTATACTTGCGTGTGTGTTCGGGACCAACAAGTTTTTGGCGCCGTTGCCGGGGACTTGAATATAGATTACTTTCCACTTTTACTTTAATTGTTTATTTTGTCTAGTCTAACATTACTTGATTGTTACTCTAATCTCAGGAACTTTGATTGAATGCGTAGGGTCAGAAGCCAGGACAGACTTGACGGCTTTGACCCCGATACAGACAATATTCAGGACCTCATTCAATTTCTTGTGATCATTAGGTAGCAATGCCCAGTATTGCTAATGTTACCTCCATCATCGTGAAGCCCAGAATCACTGGGCACTTTGAGCTGAAACAGAGCATGATCTAGTTACTTCATGCAAACGAGCAGTTTATGGGTCTTCCACATGAGGATCCTCAGCAGTACATTCTGAACTTCTTGGAGATTAGTGATACTTATATCACTAACGGGGTCATGTCAGATTATGTGAGGCTCACGCTTATCCCATTCTCTCTGTTGGGTGAAGCAAAATGATGGCTAAAGGCAGAACCAGCTAATTCCATTACAACGTGGAATGATTTGGCGAGAACATTCCTGGCGAGGTTCTTTCTTTCAGGCAAGACTGCAAAGATCAGAAGTGAGATAGTCTCCTTTAAACAGAAAGCAGGCGAATCTTTATATTCAGCATGGGAAAGGTTTAAGTGGCTACTCAGAGACTGTCCTCATCATAATCAGACAAACGAAGTGTTAGTTCACACTTTCATTGAGGGGCTCCCTCCCCAAACAAAAATTGTGGTAGATGTAGCAGCTGGAGGTCAGGTATTGGGGAAGAATTATGATGAAATATTTGCATTATTGAATAAATTCTCCAAAAGTAATCCAGACTGGCAAGGTGAGATGGGAAGGAATGTGGTCCAAGAGTCACCAGGGGTTCTTGAATTAGATGTTGTCTCAGCATTGTCAGCACAAATCACTACATTGACTAATCAAGTCAATCAGATGACCCTGATCATTAACAAGCNGAATCTTTATATTCAGCATGGGAAAGGTTCAAGGGGCTACTCAGAGACTGTCCTCATCACAATCAGACAAACGAAGTGTTAGTTCACACTTTCATTGAGGGGCTCCCTCCCCAAACAAAAATTGTGGTAGATGTAGCAGCTGGAGGTCAGGTATTGGGGAAGAATTATGATGAAATATTTGCATTATTGAATAAATTCTCCAAAAGTAATCCAGACTGGCAAGGTGAGATGGGAAGGAATGTGGTCCAAGAGTCACCAGGGGTTCTTGAATTAGANTTGGAGAAGAATTATGATGAAATATTTGCATTATTGAATAAATTCTCCAAAAGTAATCCAGACTGGCAAGGTGAGATGGGAAGGAATGTGGTCCAAGAGTCACCAGGGGTTCTTGAATTAGATGTTGTCTCAGCATTGTCAGCACAAATCACTACATTGACTAATCAAGTCAATCAGATGACCCTGATCATTAACAAGCAACAGTCTCAACCACACCAGCCAGTTCAACCAATTCAACAGATTCAGGTATTTTGTGAAGTCTATGGAGAGGGTCACATTAGCAATCTATGCCCAGCAAATCCAGAGTCTGTATATTTTGTGGGTAATGCAAATTGAGGCCAAACAAATCAGTATGGGGACACTTACAATCCCAACTGGAGGAACCACCCAAATTTCTCTTGGGGTGGAAATCAAGANAGTGCAACAGATTCAGGTATTTTGTGAAGTCTGTGGAGAGGGTCACATGAGCAATCTATGCCCAGCAAATCCAGAGTCTGTATATTTTGTGGGTAATGTAAATCGAGGCCAAACAAATCAGTATGGGGACACTTACAATCCCAACTGGAGGAACCACCCAAATTTCTCTTGGGGTGGAAATCAAGACAATCAGAATCAGTATCGGCCTCAAGCACCTCAACAACAATACAAACCACCTTAGGCTGAACAATCAGCTAGCCTTGAGGAGATTATTAAGAGAATGATGAATGACTAACTTGCTTTCAATTAGAAAATAATGGCTGATCACCAGGCCTAAGCAACAGCAATGAAAAATTTGGAATGCCAAATGGGAAAACTTGCTATTGCCCAAAATACCAGACCAGTAGGAGATCTTCCTAGTGATACTGAGCCCAATCCTAAGGCTCAAGTCAATGCAATTACCTTGAGAAATGGAAGAATACTAGAAGAAGCTCCAAAGAAAAAGAAGGATACATCTCATCCTGAAGGAGAATTAGTTCCCAAGCCAGTTGAGGGGAATGCGAAAGATGATAAAGGACCCGAGCTAGTAATTGAAACAAGGCGACCACCTCCGTTTCCACAAAGACTGCAGAGGAAAAAAGATGATGCTATGTACAAGAGATTCCTAGATATGTTGACCCAAGTGAGTGTAAATTTGCCTGTGGTGGAAATTTTGCAAGAAGTACTTAAGTATGCGAGGTATCTCAGAGATATTGTGGAAAATAAACGAAGGCATGCAGAGTTCGAAACAGTTGCACTTACTGAAGAGTGCAGTGCCAGAGTTCAGAGTAAACTTCCTCCTAAGTTGAAGGATCCTGGGAGTTTCACAATTACTTTGTCTATTGGAAAACAAGAAGTTGGTAGAGCCCTGTGTGATTTAGGGGCTAGTATAAATTTGATACCATCTTCTTTGTTCAAGAAACTCGGATTAAGGGCTCTTAGACCTACCACAATCATTTTATAGTTAGCAGATAGGTCGCTAATTATGCCAGAATGAATTATTGAGGATGTGTTAGTTCGAGTGGGAAAGTTTATTCTTCCCGCTAATTTTATTGTGCTTGATTACGAGGTAGATGAGGAAGTGCCCATTATTTTGGGGCGACCATTCTTAAATACTGGTGGAGCAATTATTGATGTGAGGGCAGGGAAGTTAAAAATGAGAGTTGACGATGAAGAGGTCACTTTTAATGTGTACAAGGCACTTAAACTCCCAAAGCATTATGAGGACCTGTGCATGATTACTGTGGTCGACGTGAAGGGGATAAAGCAGAGTCCTTATGTGAATGGCAGTGATCCAAAGGAGGTGGTGTTGCAAGCTGAGGGTGTAAAGATAATTGAGGAAAGAGCCAGAGATGAAAATCGAGACCCGTTAAGAGCGTGCAAAAAGGCTAGGCTTCATGGGAGAAAGAAGAAGAGAAAGTGCCCAGCCTGAGTAGAGTAGCAGATTCGTGCCACGACTATAAATAAGGCGCTTGTTGGGAGGCAACCCATCCTGTATATCTTTTATATTTTAATTTTTTTAAATGTCGAGTTTTGTGTTATTTTTATTTTGCAGAGTAGGGGAAGTCTGAGTACCAAAAAGTTGAAGTTGAGGGGCATGTTTGAGCTTAAGTGTGGGGTCATCCCGACTCAAAAGATTGAGAATCATGTCCGAGCTAGGCCCGAGTCTCAGGGAGTATTTCTCACCCTTGTTTTAATATTTTTTCTTTGTGATCATGCATCGAGGACTATGCATAAAATAAGTGTGGAGTGGGGAAACTACTTTCTGAAGTGAAGTGTAATTGTATAAAATTAAATTTTTTTTAGTCAAGAAATGAAAAGAAACATAAAAAATAGAAAAAGATCGGATTTTTCCCAACGATGGATCTGTTGACAAATTTCTTGAGGGATAAAGTCCGATTTAAAAACACCAAAAGGATTTTTTAAATTTTTTTCTTAGGATAGGTAGGTAGTATCCCTTGGTTTTTCTTTGGGCACCGGTTCTTTTCCAAGGGTGTAACTTGAACCGGGGACCTTAAAATTATTTTTCTTAGAGTAGTTAGGAAGAAACTGAGTAACTTTGAGATACCCATTGACATGTTTGGTGTCGGCATATTAGGTTATGACATACATTCTGTTTCCCTTGTATTTGGTTTGACATGTGATGCCTGAGTAAAAATAAATAGCCTATTTTGTGACGCCTTAGCTTAGTTGCTTGACTTGTATGCCACATAGTGTGATATTGCTTAATTCTCTCAATTATGTGTGCTTTCTTGACTTGAGAGTTGAAAAAAATCGTTGTGATTGAGTCATGTGCAATGTGTGAGTGAAGTTTAGTGATTTTCTATGCTATCCTGTGTAGTCTAGAACTTGCCCCGTATGTTAATCGAAGCGAAATTGTAGGTTATTCTAGTCTAAAGGATGACGTAGGCATTTTTCTTGTTTGATCATGGATGTGCTTGTCACATGAAAATTAAATTTTCCATTGCTAGCCCTTTTGAGCCTTTCGACCTTTTTTTTGGTGCCCACATTACATGTCGTACCCCTATTTTGTTCTTAAATTAAGATTTTTGCAGCTTTACCTCCTAAGGCACTTAGTCGCTAAAAGAAGTAAAGTGAGATATTCGGAAGTAGCTTTTGAGTGGAGCCATAGAAGGACCCGTTGGTGCCCTAAAATTGTATTCAAAAGTCACTAGTCATTGAATCTTCATGTATGGAGTGTGTGTAGTAAAGAAAGAGAAAAATGATAGTAAAAGTATGTACAAAAAGATACATGCCTCCAATTTTTATTAATTTATGCTAGTGAAAACATAGAAGTGCTTAATTGAAAAAGGGCTATGTTGAATATGAGTTGTGGAAAGGGAATTGGTTGAGAAGAATATGTGTTGATTTGTGAAGGTAGTGTATTAAAGTGCTTAGGAGGGTTAGTCACTATTCCTAAATATATCCTACTCGTCCCTTAGCCTACATTACAACCTTAAAAGTCCTAATTGATCCTAGATTTGGCTAACTTGAATTAGTGGAGATCTACACTAAGGGCAAGCTTATGGTACGACCACGGAATGCATATGAATTCTTTGTGAAAGTGAGTGAAATTGTTCAATTTTGTGATGTCCTTAAATTATGTTCAAAAGCATATTTGAATGTGTGGACTAGTTATATTCACTCTTTTGTTGTAGGTGAGGGCACATGATCTCATGAACGATTGGTAATGTTGTAAACTTTCTTGTTGGGTAGGTGCATGAATTAAGAGGGCTTAGTGGTTGCAAGTTGACTCTTCAGGTTGGGTGGTTGCAAATAGGTTATTGGTATGATTAATTAAATTGTTATACTTGGGCATGTTTAAAAAAGGGGAAGAATGTGAAATTTTGTATGTTCATACTTGGTTGCCGGTATCGATCATAGTCAAGGGGAAAGGTGTGTGACTGAAAAGTAAAATACTCCTTGATAATTAACTTTGTACGTGTTGAAGGGTAGTAGATTGTCCCATTGCTCGTGGACGAGCAAGAGTCTAAGTGTGGAGTGTTGATATTTAGCTTAACGTGTATATATTTCTATGTATATCGCCTCATATTTTACTTTTGTTTCGTGAGTTTTAGATGTTAAATATGATGATTTATATTAATTTGAAGTGTTTTTATGTTTAGGAATGATTCGGGATCAATTGGGGGCGAAACGCGCGAAATTAGAGCCAAAACGGACGAAACCGGGAAATCGGAGATTTTGGGTGCCACAGGTAGCGCCCAACCCCACCTGTGCCGTTGTGGGCAGTAGCTAAATATGGGGCAGCGCCCTGGTGGATGCTTGGCGCTAGCCTGGGTGCCGGTGATGAGAATTTTGTCCTATTTTGCCCGGGACACGGCTATTTCGGCCCTAAACCTACCCAACACGTCTAAATGCAAGTCTAAGCTTATTTTTGAAGGGTTGGACACTACTTTGGAGAAAATATACACACGGGATCATTAGGAAGTGAAGGATTATTAGTTTTCTTCATCTTTCTCTAGTATTTACAATTAATTCAACACTTATGCAATTGTTTGATTTTAGCTTGAGTGGCTAAACATCCATTGTTCTGGGGTTGTGATTTATCCATGGATATTGTTGTTCGATATTAGTTTAACCTTGATTATAGTTCACTCAATATATGGTTGTTTCTTAAATTATGTGTTTAATTGCTTAATTGTCTGGCCAACAGTTAGGTTCTATATACTATCTATGCTATGCTTGGGAAAGTCGTGTATAGATTAGAGAATAGTTGAAGAGAGCGCGATCTTAACCCTTCAGGGAAGCGGACATGTGGTTAGTATAGGAATATACCTAGTAACCGTGATTAATTAAATTTCATAATCTTAGAGCGTTCTGATAGATTAATTTCATAGGAATATAGGTGTTAATCTATTGCGAATAGGCGAGTAGTGCTTCAGGAGAAGGCTGTGAGAGAATTTATCGATTAATTAGCAATCATGAGTGAATTATATGAAAGGGAGAGTTAATTAGAACACAATACAAGTGGTGAATCGATCACAACCCTGGAATATTTGTCTCTATTGAATACACAACAATACTCTCATTACTTTATAATTAGTTATTTCATAGAATCGTAGTATAAAATAGTTACATTCCTGGATTTTATTTTGGCTTGATTAAATAACAACTAGAGTGATTTAGCAAGTAGTTTACACAAGTCCCTGTGGGTTCGGTATTCGATTTAACATTATATTACTTGTACGACCACGTATACTTACGTGTGCGTTTAGGACCAATAGAACACTTAGACGAAATATGATGGTTTGAAGAGGAATATGTGAATCTATAAAAGGCAAGTGATTGTGGTGTTTATCGGGGTCCTTTGGATGAACTTGAAGAGGGAAAATCGAACCTGTGACGACTCATGGGCCCCTCGAGAATTGTGTTGACAGCGACCTCCGCACAGCTTTTTGCGTCACCTCATTTAATGCTCTGAAGGGGCTAACGTCATAATAGGAGTTTCAAAGGGGTGGAAGGTCAAAACCATTTCTTATCTCTTCATTCTAAGAAATTCGGGGACTATCTGTACACGGCTAAAATTGGAGAGCCAATTTTATGGCCACTTCGGCGAAGGCAAAGGTTCAAAGGCCCGAGCTCAGCATCAAGGGGCACGTTGAGGTTTCTCAACCCCGAGGCTGTATAAATCAAGGGTCGATGTGAAAAGGCAGAAACTCCCAAAAGGCGCGTGGTTAAAGCTTACAAAGTGCAAAAAACAGTATAGGACCGTACTGTGGCATTAAATGATTGTACCAGTCGTATCTCCTTGCATTAATTATACATGTACCATGTTGGGATTCCCCCTCATAGATAAAGGGTACCCTTGTCATTTTATAAGACATATGATATTCAATATACAAAAACAGGAACATCCTTTACTCTCTAAAAAGAACATTCTCTCCAGTTGTCTTATTAAATTATTGCTTCTCATTTATTGTGTTCTTGATTTATTCTCCATCTACTGCTTATTATTGATCATAAATAGGCCAACCTTAAGTCCTTCAAAATTGTTATACTATCGTTGACTGCCCTTAGCCAAGCTCCTCGAGCTCGACCTCGAGGCCTGCCCGACCACCCTCGAGACTGGCCTCTTTAGAGCCTGGTTTGCTTAACTTAGTTCTTTTCGCACTGACTTCATTTTTCTCGCTTCATACTCAGCATCGATTGCTTAAACAACCGGTATTAAAATAGATCACATATTTTTAGAACCACATAATCAAATATAATTGTAATTACCATTTTCAAGGTAAACACAAATTTTTCTTTTCTTATTAACTGTTAAGTGCTTTCCTTTCTAGTATTTTGACTAATTATTGCCATTTTTATAGGTTCAATTTAAGTACTATTTAAACCCCTCCCCCACTCCCCTTTGAGGACAGATTTAGAGTTCAAAATTTTCTCACCAAATAAACAAAGCAGTACACTGCTATTCTTTAGCATATATTATTATGTGTATCTTTTATTCCTGGCCGACTGGAGGCCAAGGCCAGATATCTTCAAGTGTTCTAACTCCGTTCGGCGATAATTGCTACACTACTGGATTCTTTTTTTTCGATCTCATCTCAACTGGTGAGTTATTGAATCCTTCACTACTTATTCTGATATTAGACTAGTTACCCTAAAATGTTATTATCTGTATTTAAGACGTGTTGAATTTAGTTTTAATCGATTAATGAAATCTTCCTTATTCTGTGTTATCTAGGACTATCTTTAGAAGCTAAACATGCTTTCACACCTTTCCTAAGAACTAGTTAATCATGTGCACCTTAGCAGATTCATTAGCTTATTGTTGAATCTGTTACTATGTGATATGTTTGGTTCTGTTCTCACCATGTCCTGATACCTCTATTAAATTGTTTAATCAGTTCCTACTAATAACCACTTGTGTCTTTTCCAAGATCTAAAGCCTTTATCATTTTTGTGAACATGTTTATGAATTGACCTTATTAGCATATGACTTTGTTAATTCTTAACTTTATTAAGTCTGCTTAGGTTCAAATGTGTTGCTACTTGTTTCTGTTCTATGTGTGATTCTGTCCCTAAATGTATCCCATAATCCTATCTTGCTCTCCTGAATCCTCACTCTTTGTTCGCTGAACGCCAAAAAAATTTAGAATCTATCCCTGGATTTCCTAGTGTGAGCACTGCTCAAGGTTCATATGAGACCCTCGTGAACTCTGACACACTAGGATTTGGTCCCTAGTTTTCCTTGATTTGTTTTGATCATTCTTCTCTAGTGTGAGCACTGCCCGGGGTTCTTGAAGTCCTTGGGAACTCTGACACACTATAAATTTGGGTTCTGTATACCTATCCTTGAGATATGGGTGAATCATCCACTGCTGACTACTGTGTATGGGCTTTTGGAGCTATTGTGAGTTGAAGGCCTGGCCTGTCCAGGTGTATTTGGTTCTGTTGCAGGATTCCTATAGTTTTTATACTTTGTAATTCATTCATTCAATTCTTATCTGTAATAATTGTTCTTAATAACAATTGGGTTATTAGTAAATTGGGAACTAGGTTTATTTTTAACATTTGCATGAGAACGGGTAAAAATCCTGCCTATAAGTGTTTACTTTGCTCATTCTGATATTGTGTGTTAGATAACCTCTCTATAAGTGTTTACTTTTCTCATTCTGATATTGTGTGTTAGATAACCTGCCTATAGGTGTTTACTTTGCTCATTCTGCTATTGTGTGTTAGATAACATGCCTATAGGTATTACTTTGCTCGAATAAGTTCTGTGGATAACCTGTCAATTCTGATTTTACATGTTAGATACCATGCCTATAGGAAATAGAATAACCAAAGTTCGACTTGCATTGCAGCACATTCATTAGGCATCATTAAAATCCAGAATCACATAGAAATCATGTCTATAGGACCTAACAACTTTAATTGTTTAATATGTCAAAACGCCTAATATGTTGTGTGCATTCGCTGCCTAAGTGTGGAGGCTAACTTGAGCCCCTATTTGCTTTTATATGAAAGTCCAACTTGTTTTTGTATGTCGCCTAGTTTTACCATATTTTGAGCAACCTAAGTTAAGTCTAGAACCATCCGAAATAGAGGTCCAAATTCCTCATGGGCCATAGGCAAGGGATAGGTAGTGCACGCGTAGGGTACGACTTACAATTGATTAGTGTGTTTTAGGTAAATAACTTAAAGATAATAATCGGGTAGCATGAGATGATAGTTTGTGCCTGCTGAATAATATGAGTAACATCCCCATCTTGGGGGAGTTACGAAGTATTATTTATGTTGCACGGAGTGATCCTTTAGGCTAAAAACTTAGGAACCCCCCCCCCCTCCTATTCCTATTAAAATAATTCCCTCTCTTCTCTATTAGAAAAATTCACATGATCTGAGTTCGGCCGGGACCCAATGTTGTGGACCTCGAGGAGTGCCTAACACCTTCTCCTCGAGGTAATTTGAGCCCTTACCCGATCTTTGGTGACGCAAACTAGTAAATCAGAGTCATTTGCAATAGGTTCCCTAACGCACCTTAATCCATTAGGTGGCGACTCTCTTTTAATAACCCTTCCTCCCTTTTTAAAAGAGTTGTCAATGTTAAATTCTGATTCCGCGAGAAGAAGGGGGGCGCGACAGCATGGCGACTCTACTGGGGAAACGCTTAGGCTCTTACCATATAGAACTTGGTTTGTGTTAATTAGTCTCCATCGGTACGTGTGTCTTTGTTATTTTTTGCTTAAATTCGCCATTTATTTTCTACATGCACATCCCCTTACCTATTCTCCTTTTATATGCACTCCTTCATTTAACCTTGTTATAATATGCAAATCATATTCGCTGGCTTCAATCTTTATGTCCTTCCCAATCCCTACCCCTTTTTACCGCTTTATTATAATTTTTCCATTATACGAACTAACTCCTTCCTTCTTCTTTTTTCTTTCTTTCCTATCTTTACAATTATTAAATATCGAATTTATCGCTTTCATCATGTAGAATACCTGACAAGATGTTATTCCATTTATTGCATAATTACATGATCTGCATCATATTCTACTCGTGCACAATTTCTCTTCCTATATTACCCTATTAAATTTGGAAAGTCTTATTTGCGGTAAAACTAGACGATCACCGGTGCAGTTGATGGTTCTGTGTCTTTCCCTCTAGAGTTGTCCGCTTGAGGGTACCACTCTAGACTTCTATGAAAAAACCCTACTCTGATGTTAACTGTGCATGCATCATGTCCAAATCTAGCATGGGTTAGTCTATTGTCCGCATAATAACCCTTTAAGGAAAGCCTTGTCCAATGACCATCGGGATTTCCATAATCTCAACGGGCACGATCATGGCACGATCATGATGTGTACATTCTTTGGAGAAAATGTGCCAATATGCTAATCATTAACGTGTAAATAGTCAAATCCGGAGGGGGAAAAGGGTAACTTTGTTTATTTTGCATAAAATGAGGCACGAAGACCCCAGGTCCGACATGGTCCGAAGTATCCCACCTTTATTGCAAGATTGGTGGGAAAACCTCTCGCCAAGAGACAAAAACCATGTGAAGAGGGTTCTCGGAAATTTACCCTTCTTGACTGATATTTAGCCAAACAACGTACTAATCGAGGCCCCTACCATGTTCTGTGATGAAAAAGGGGTTGTCTTTTGTTTCGGTAATGTAGAGATGACTCCCCTTCTTGAGGAAATAGGAGGTTTTGCTGGGCTACTCTGTGATAGTCCTAGTCTGCTGGTACCGAAAAATTGCACTTCTAGGGGTTTTCTGAAAATTATGGGTCTTAAAAAGAATGACGAGTTAGTCTGCTTGAAGAAGTCCTACATACCTTTCGATTTCCTTTAAGAGTGATATGGGCATAGCACATCCTACTGTATTTTTCATGATGAGTTTGCTATCACTTCCCTGGGTTGGACTCATCGCCGGGTTTTTGTGTTCATCGTCTATTTTCTGGGTATGATAATATTTCCAATCCAAGGAGAAAGGATTCACACTCATTTGGCTATGGTAACCAAGACTTTAATAGAAGGGATTGAGGGACAGACTTACACTATTGTCCCAATGATCATAGCAGAGATATACCGAGCCCTGGCCGCTGCAAGAGGGTGTCGCGCCCCCCTTTTTCCCCAAGCGCTCCTTTTGGGGGCTGGTTGAAAGGGTTTATGAAATTGGTTGAGACAACTCGTTCCTTTTGGGAAAGGGGTTTGCATATTTTGAAGAGTCGCCACCTAACGATTTTAATAGTGCGTTAGGACACCTAAGGGGTTTAATTACAACTACGTTACTAACCAGAGATTGGGTAAGGGCTTGAAATTATCCTAAAGGGAAGGTATTAGGCACCCCTTAGGATCCACAAGTGTGGTTCCCGGCCAAATGATTTATGTGAATTTGTACGGCTTAGTAAACAAGCAAATAAAGGCTCGAATAAGAGGGGATTTAAGTCTTAAGCATGCAGATGTTTGAAAATAGCAAAGTAAGATTTTGAAAGGATTACGATCTAAGAATATAAAGGGTATCCTAGGTTTATAATAATATGGATCACATCAACGCAATACCCGGTAATCACTCCTCGAAGAGGGGCTACACATGGTATTAGTGCACCGATCATCATATCCATATTCTACCCTTTCCCACCCCATGAAATTAACTCAATCGAGTGTTGGTCTCGACCTCTATTGCATGCTATTACCCGTCCCTTACTATCAGTCCCGGAGGAAATTAGGACTCCTACCCTAAAGGACGTGCTGGGCAGACCCTCAAGTTTTAAAGGTTAAAATGCTAAGGCAACATATAATAAACAAGTAGGACTGCAGATAAAGGGAAAGCATGGAAAGCAGATAAAGTCTCAAGTATTCCTCCACACACAGTACACATAAACAGCATGTCTCATACACAACTAAGGTCCATATTAATTCAGAATCCTAAAGCATGGTATCTAGGAAAAAAATATTAAAGAAATAGGCCTTTTGTTTCATAACTCAGCAAGGAAGTATTAATCACTCTTGCCTACTGATTTTAGCATGCTGACAGTTGAACACTAATCACAAAGGACAGTTCTGGTTTTGTTTCTTTATGGCTGATTACCTAAGACTTGCCTAGGCGTGTAGTAGTTATGATGCATATGCAATTGCTAAAATAGGATCTCTAAATGCACATAGAATCACAGCATTATGCACAATTTCAGGAATAACATAGGTGACAGATTTTAATCGTTGTTTACCTAAAACAGGACCTCTATGTGTATAGCATGATTATACATGATTGCAGTTAACATTATTTATCCTAGGACAGGACTTCTAATGAAGTTTCAGAATATGTTTACATGGATAGAATCATGTAATAGCAGTTTACTTAATTATTTGTCCTATAGGCAGGATCTCTAAGTGAGGGCAATGAATGATGACATGCTGAAAGGAAAACAACATATATGAGCCTAAGTAGCATGATATCTAATGCATGGCAATTTGTACCTAAACATGGCTGCTATTGCGCATAGAGAAGGTAAACCTAGAAACATTTTCTCTACCCTTAACTATACTACAACATGCATATCACCCCACCCATTTTCACTATCCGACCCCAGAGTTGTTTACAATTAATTATTACAGACCATGGGATATGAATTACACAACTGAAATAGAAGAAAAATAAGAAGTTAACTATAGGGAGCCTACAAAATAGGCCCAGATCTCCATGTCCTTAATTCCAAGTAATGTTTCACAGGCTTTCACAATCCGGGTGTGTCAGAGTTCCCTAAGGACCTCAAGGGATCCCGGGCAGTGCTCACACCCAAATTTCATAGCCAAGATAGAGTAAGTGCAGTGTGGAATGGCCAGCCTTTGTGGGTCAAAGTTCAGAGGGAGCTCAAGGGTCCTAAGGCAATGCTCACACAGAGGGGGCAAAACCTAGACTTCTAAGAGTATATGTGAGAGTGCTTGACATAGTTTTGAAAAGGATAAGTAAGAAGACAGTTTTGAAAAGGATAAGTAAGAAAACAGTTTTGGAAAGGGTAAGTAAGAAAACAGTTTTGAATAGGGAAACTCTATTGGAATAGTTTTATAACAAAGACGTTTAACCACTAAAAGGGCAGGAACACCAACAAGTTCAACATCACACAAAGGACCAGGAATATTCAGACATTCGCAAGCAGGGGTAATGGGATTCGAGGGACAAATACAGAGCATGTGAGGGCAAACATGTAGTAGGCAGACACAATCAGAAGTTCCTAAGGATTCAGGGGATTGGAGAATACATTAGGGTATAGGATTATACTAACATAATAGGACCAAATAGCTAAGAAGATGATCACTAATGTACCAATCATAAGCATGGGGATTCACATAAGAAATAGGTGTTAAGTATACAGAAACATGCTGGTCATTAACAAGTAAATCATAACTTAATTGGTAGAGTGGATTCAGGATCTTAGTTACATGTTGAACAACAAAACGGTAAATCGAAGCATATTAGAAACACAATAAATTGCAACAGTAATAGAAACATGTTGGTTTGAGGACTGAAATCTGAATTAGAACATACCAGTGAAGTGAAGAAAGCAGAAACACAAAGCAGAAATAGAAGAGGCACAGTAGTTAGCCTTGGCTTGCAGTCGGCTAACTTAGAATAGTAGCAAGTAGCACAGAAGAGAGAATAGAGAGCAAGTTTTAGTTGCGAGAGAGAGAGAGTTTAGCAGATTAGTTATTCTTGTTTGTGTCTCTCCTATGAGAGCAGAAAAGAGCAGCATATATAGTAGTTAAAAATCTAGGTAAATAAGGTAGGAATCAAATTAACCAGTAATTAAGGGACTGGGAACCAATCAGAGCATAGTCAGTCCAATTGCTCCCTTAATTGAGGAAGTTGATTTCAAACGGTATTATCAGACAAGAAATAAGGAAAGGTACCATATGTAGTTTAGAGGAATATTCAATAATAGTGTAAAATCAACATAAGTATCCCTTAACTGAAGGGGTTAAGTTCAAATGGCTAGAAGGTAAATAGCAAATAAGGAAAGTCCCTAGATATAACATATAAGGAAACGATTTCAACCCAGTACAAGCATACAATAGATGCTAGGTTCACCAGATTCTAATTAAGGGAATGGGAATCAATTAACACTAAATTAATCATGTGATAAGGTAAGAAATAGACTAAGGTCAGAGAATTAGTAAGAATATCCTAGTAAGGTTTCAAATCACAAGGAATCAGGGAAGAAATAATAAATCAGAAACCCTAGCAAACTAAAACTACGGAGAATCAGGGATTCGAACAGGAATAATATCAATGAATGGAATAAATAACAGGCAAGAGGTCAGAAACCCTAGTGGTGAAAGCATATGAGATTGGGGATTCACATGAACTTATAGGGTAAACAGTAAGATAAACGGGAAAGCATGAGAAATCAAAGACATAGATGAATAACATAGGGTAAAACATCAGTGAATCACAAATCTCATGAAACGCAGACACATATATAAACACATATTCAAAAGACTGATCAGGAGCTTAGGGTTTAGGTTTAAAATTAGGGATTCCAACACAACTTTAATAAAAGAGAAAACCTTCAATAAATCACCAAAACACAGTAAAAACCCTAGGATGATACTGAAAAATCATAAGAGAATCATTAAAAACGGGGTCATGAAACACTTGTTTAAAACGAAGAGTCATTTTTAGAGAGCATCTGAAAATATTTGAGAAAACAACGAAATAGCTTAAAATATACATAGTTCTATCATAGATCAAAAGAATCGGAGAGTTTTAAGAGTTAGGGTTTCAAAGAGAAACTAGAAAGATAAGAAAACCTCAAAAAATTACTGGTTTAAACCCCAAAAGTCATAGATCTTACTTGGACGGCCGGAGGTGGCCGGAGAATGGTGAGTACAAGCCCAGGGGTAGGAGAGTGAGCCCATGTCTCTTGAAGACCTTAGGGACAGAAACACAGATGTGTGAAGGAACCATAGGAGGCAGGAATATGGTGAGGATTTCATAGTCTCCGGTGGAGAGGTTGCCGGAGAAGATGAAGGGCCTCATCGGAGGCGGAGAGGAAACTGGAAGTCTCTAGAGAGTTAGAGAGATAGAGAGAGAGAGTAGAGAGATATAGAGACCGGGTGAATGAGGGGTCGGGGGGTAGGAACCTAGGTTTGATTATGGTAACACTAATCTGGGTCGTTGATTTAAATTGATTAACGGCTTAGATTAGTCGTGGGGTTGGGCCGGGTAGGAATTTGGTTTGGGTTGGGGTTAATATGGGCGGATTAAATCAGATGGGTTGGGTTCAATTTAGGCTATAATTTAAAATAAAAGTGGCCAATTGTTAAATACCCATTATAATTAGATAAAATAATTAATAAAATAGATAATGATTATATAAAAAAGTGAAATTAATGCTACATAAATGAGAATTAAGATAATTAGCTAAATAAAAAAAAATAAAAAAATAAAATATATATATATATATATATATATATATGAAAGTGATTAATTATCAAATTAAAATAGCATAAAATGTACAATTAGGCTATAATTGCAAAATCGCTGTAATTATAGCTAAATAATACCACATTGGCTAATCTATGAAATAATTAATCCGAATAAGATTAAAAATGATATATTGAGCTAGGAAATATTTTGAAATTATTTGTAATATACTTTATGAATATTATAAAATACTAAAGAAATAGGAAAACAAATTGAATAAAAATATGGAAAATTAGGGAAAAATACCATTCATTATGAAAAGTCATTTTGAAGGTATATATGCAAATTTTAAAATAGTTTGAGAAAAAATTGGGTATCAACAGAGGGGATTCAGACATTTTGAGGGTTGCAATTTGTTGCTACAGATATGGTTATTGGAGCATATTCAAAGAGGACAATACCTTCAAGAATTTCCACGAAGACCATGGAATGACCACATAGCTTTCCACCATCCAAAAAGAATGACTTCCATCCCAGACAGGTTGGCACAACCGAAAAACGTTGTGGATTGGGTACACTTCTTTAGCAATCTGACTGGTGACAGGGTCCATTGGATGTTCGAGTGGTTCCCGACTAGCCAGTTCATCATCAGATCCAGGGATGTTCCTCACTTAGTGCTGATCGAGTTAAGGGGTATATATCATTATGTTCCTATCAGGGTCATGAGACAGGTTGGGAGAAAACAAGTCATACCGCGAGTCTCCAAGATGGTTCATTACAAAGCAGACTTTCAAGATGATTCCATTTCATTCAAGTGTGAAGCCCAACACATATGGCATATGAAGATTATTATGGAGAAGGATACCATCGAACCGGATCAGTACCACACCGGTCATGTGTATTTCTACCTATCATGGTTGGATGATGACATAGTGGGAGAAGTCGAACCAGTGGTCGATCGAGGAAATAGGGTCATAGATGAAGCGGCTGAAGAAAAAATGAAATACTATAAGTTGCGCAAGAGAATCCTTGATTCTAAAACCAGGCATTTGGAACAACACAAGGTAGACATGGAATTAATCAACAAATGAAAGGAAATTGCTGCAAAGTCAACGGAGTGGTTGGAATACTTAGAGCAGGGTCTGATGGAACTTGAGGGGAAGATGAGGAAAAAGATCGTGGATTGTCAGAATGTAGAGGGCAATTAAGCAGGAAACCTAGCAAGGGCGTATCTATTGCTGGACATGCACGAACTGGGGAATTTGATCGATGGGCCCAAGAAAGGCAAGCTTGGAGAACGTCCCTTGAGGACCAAGTAGATTAGAGTTATTGTTTACTTTCTTTTCTGGAGTCGTTTTAGAAATTGATTGTAATAAGGAAAATGCCACTAGCAACTCTTTGATTATTGTTTTAGAGGTTTGATCTATTTTGTCACGACCCGAAATCCATAAGGTCGTGATGGCGCAGGATACCACTTTTAGGCAAGCCAATCATTTAAATAGTTAGGTTAAATTTCTTGTTTTACCATTTTCGAAATCATTATGTTTCACTTTATTATATAATATCTGAACAAAAATTTATTTAAGTAAATATGACAGGTAAAGAATTTTGACGTTATTGCAGTAAATCCCAAACACTTCCTAGAATCCGGTGTCACAAGTGCATGAGCAATTTCTAAGATTTTATACAATCATTATAAAGCTTGTCCGAGATACAAGTTGGACAATGAAATTTAAATAAAACGAATACAATACGAGGGAGACTTTGTCAGCTGTGGATCGCCTCTGGATGATGCAGCTCGCCTAAGTCTCCAAACCAGCCACAACGTTGTGAAAGTACCTGTGCAATAAAAATGCAAAGCAAGTGTAGCATGAGTACGAAAACAACGTGTACTTAGTAAGTCGCCCGCCTAACCTCAGAGAGGTAGTGATGAGAGGTCGAATTAGACACTTGCTAGAGGTCAATTTATTAAAATTATAAATAAATAGTATCAACCCACATTTAACACTTTAAATCTTCGTCATATTAATAACAATTAATCAACATGGGTGATTTAATCAAATAACAAGTAATCAACGGGAAGGAACAACTTCTTCCAAAATTTTAATAGCTTTAAATCTCTGTCATTTCAGTTGAAAACTTAAAATTCCAGGCAAGTAATCAGGCAAAATCACAGCAAATATGCAGTAAATATCATGCGCAAGCAATGCCGAGGGTCAAACGGCGCAGACCAACAATAATAAATGGTGCACTGTCGAAGGGTGGTCGAATGGCTCGAACCATAGATGCATCTATATGCCCTGCTCGCGAATTGATCATGCGACGCGGTTATACGTAAATACCGGGTTATCCTGCTCGCGAATCATACATGCGACTCAGGCACCCGTAGATACACATATTAACACAATATGTCCACATTTTTATCAAGAAAGAAGTTTCTCAGGAAAGTGGTAAAATTCTTCTTAAAGGAACACAAGAAAAAGCATTTAAATCTTTGTTTTGAAACTCATTTGCCAAGTTTAATAGCTCCCAGGCCGGGACGTCTGGCATAATAATTTAGAAAAGGAATATTCAATAATATAACCTTATCAGGTATACGATTATCCACAGAGGAAATAAATTCTCTTCCTAGATGATTAAGAAAATGAACTCTAGTCTTCTTAGATATTCAATTACTATTTGAACATATTAGCGGTCTAATATTACTGGCAAGATCACAAGTAAGGCATGCTAGTGGATCCTAGTCTACCCGGACATGGCATAATAGTAGCTACGCATGGACTCCCGTCACCTCGTGCGTACGTAGCCCCTGAAGATAATAGCACATACTTATTTAATTCACCTAGGGGGGCAATTCCCTCTCACAAAGTTAGAAAGGGGACTTACCTCGCTTTGAAATTCCATAACCGGCTTCCAAGCCCTTCCGACGACTCCAATGGACGCACAATGCCCCAAAACTATCCAAATAACGGCAATCCAATGAAACTATACCCTAATATTTGCAACAATTCCAAATTATATAACTTCCCAACCCCGCTCAGTGAACTGACCAAAATGCCCTCGGGCCCACATGCCCGGAAACCTGAAATTTCTTGAAGATATATTCTACCCATAGATTTACTAGTTCAAATATTAAATTTACTCTAAATTGCATGCTCAAATTCGTGGTAGAAAACCAAAAACACCATTTCTAGGTTTTTTTCAATATTTTCAAAAATTTTCCACAATTTTCATGTATAATTCCATGTAATAACCTTGTATTTAACTTAGAAACATGAAGGAATTACTTACCTTGTTATCCTTGACGAAAACCCTCTCTTGAAGCTCCTCTAAAATCGCCCCACACCAAAAGAAAATGGGAGAAATGGCCAACAAAACTCGGTTTTAAAACATTCTGCCCAGGCCATTTTTCGCACTTGCGATTCCGCAGGTGCGACCAATCTTCCGCACCTGTGGCTTTCCTCAGCTCAAGCCAACTTCGCACCTGCGCTGATCATCCGCATATGCGGCTCCGTAGATGCGGAAACTCCATCGCACCTGCGCTCATCGTCCGCAGGTGCGGAAACTCCATCGCACCTGCGCTCCCTGCCAAACCTGCAAACTTTCGCACCTGCGGCCCAAGCCTCGCAGGTGTCACACCAGATTACAGCAACCACAACCTTCTTCAAACTCCAAAACTTGATCCGTTAATCACCCGGAATCCACCTGAGGCCCCCTGGGACCCCCGTCCAATTACACCAACCTGTTCCAAAACATAGTGCGGACTTGCTCGAGGCCTCAGATCACATCAATCAACGCCGAAATCACGAATCACTTTAAAATTCAAACCTTAAGAACTTAAAATTTCCAACTTCTACATCTGATGTCGAAACCTATCAAATCACGTCCGATTGACCTCAAATTTTGCACACAAGTCATATTCGACATTACGGACCTGCTCCAACTTCTGGAATCGCATTCGGACCCTGCTATCAAAATTTCCACTTCCGATCAGATTTCTCAAAAACCTTTAAATTTCTATCTTTAGCCAAATGACTTCAAAATGACCTACGGACATCCAAATTCATTTCCGATCACGCTCCCAACTTTAGAATCACCATAAGGAGCTATTCCCAGGCTCGGAATCCTAAACGGACATCAATAACACTGAAATGTCTTATAGCCCAAATTTATTAAATTCTTCTAAAATGCTATCTTCCATAATATACGCCGAAACGCTCCCGGATTATCCAAAACCCGATCCGGACATACGCCCAAGTCCGAAATCATTATACGAACCTGTAGGAACCTTCAAATCTCGATTCGGAGGTCGTTTACTCAAAATTCCAATATTAGTTGATTCTTCTAACTTAAGGCTTCCGAATTGAGAATTTTCTTTCCAAATTAACTCTAAACTTCCCAAAATTCAATTCCGACCACACCCACGGGTCATAATACCTGAAACGAAGCTGCTCACGACCTCAAACTGATGAACGACACTCTAGAGCTCAAAACGACTGGTCGGGTCGTTACATTCTCCCCCACTTAAACAGACATTCATCCTCGAACGTGCTAAGAACTGCTCTGGAGTTATCTGAAACCAATGTTTAACACCCCGAGCACCTGCCCGTGCTACCACAACCCAGTTGAGTACATTAGCTTGATCAAATCTGAAGATTTCTTCTTTTATCCATATAATAAGCTCATAATCCAGTTCCAACACTTGAAATCTCTCTGCCAGTCCTAGTTCAAATAAATAAACACCGTATCAACTACCACAAGATATACCACAACATGATTGCATACCTTTGATGATTTAGCACCATGCACCGCAAAATTCATCAGCTAGCCACAATGACGTTCCCTGAAGCTTAATAGCCAAAATTTCACGAATCTGATGCTCCCGATGCACCTCATAACAAATATACATACATCCTGCTATAATGTTGACGATACCACCACAACGGAGGAGATGTGTAGAAATTCATACCCAACTGCAGAGTTACCAAATTATTGAATAACTTATCTTGACCAGAATCATCACCTCATTATGAACCGAATAAGGGTAACTGTCCTTTAATATATTCCGCATAATCTTATCGCGCTGATCCCTGATCCAACAATCTCGTCTCACCCAGTATGAACTGTTCACACAAAATTTCACCCCAAACATGACCAACAGCCTCACATGATACCACATCGCGCCAATAGGCCATAACTCGAACATGATAAATAAGAAATTACTCAGGAAGGGACTATTTAACTCACGCAACTAATATGAACTTTCCTCAGAAAATAGGAAGTAAAACATAAGAAAAATAAATATAGGAACCTTACTCATCATCACACTATTGCGGCATGCAACCCGATCCGAATAACATACCCATGGCGACGTGCCACCCGATCCACACATAAAATTCACATAAGGAAATATATACGGAGCTGAATTGCTCATCATTACAAATTACTGAATATCGATCATAAGCACACTAAGTGCATAATACCATCCTGGGGAGACAAACAAAGCCATCTGCTCACAAAACTCAAGCACAACTGAAGTGTGATATATATGTATACTTTGGATCTTAAGAGATGTCCTGCTCACATAACATCATCACTACGCGGAGATCTCAACACATAAGAAATTATCAAGCCGTGTCACAACTCACACGGCACAATCATATTATCGCATGAAATTGACGAAGATGGAACAACATCCGCTATTCTAATACCTTTCCATGAAAAGCGCTCTACTGAAATGAACATGCATGGCTCATATGGAGCCCATAATAATATTTAAATCCATCCACAAACATCGAGTCTACCTTGCTCGCACCAAACTAAGCTAATAGTTTTTCCTGGGTCCACATTAACCCACTTTCTCTCATAATACGCGAGGAAAAACATCATAGCTGGGAAAAATACCCCACAATCCACAACCAAATTAATTGAATGCTTTCCAGGCATAAATTCTCAAATAAGCAATATTGCACTTCTTCATACTCAGTCCAAATCTTCAATCCATTAAGTGACTACATGTCACACTTATAAAATCTTCTCGTGGTTATGCTCCCACGACATTCCACACCAGGTAACAAGTCTGCACACCCGCATCACCGACCACACTAAGACTGAAAACACATCAAGAACCCATGACCAGGGTACAAAGCTTTTTTCCCCGAATATCGATGTCAGGTGACACTGAAGATAACACCAGCTTACTCTGAACTTTCGAATCACTTTTTCTTGCTCATCCGATCTCACGACATCCTTGTTAGCACTGAACCGCAACATCGATTCTTACTCCCAGTTACATACTGCTTACCGCACCTAACATGCCAATATGAGATAGCGCAAGAATTCCATCATAACTTCTGAACCACTAATAGGGTGAACACTTCAGCATATAGAAACTTTTTACTTACCTCAATTCAAGAGAACCACCACAACACTCGAGTGAATTCCCACAATCACTATACATGTAAAAAGTAGTGCTCTGAACCTCCATAACCGTTCCGTAATCCGCCTAGACCTGACAGTCCATAGCACTCGAATGCTCCCACATGAAATATATTACGACGGCCAACAAGCCCCGGACACACCGACACAAAACACATGCATAACTTAATCACATCGAAGGAACTGATCACTGCCGTAAATGTGCCATTTCAACCATGGCTAATCAATCTATCTTCTTTTAATCATCTTCAATTGCCTCAGGAATAATAGTAACTTCCTTCAACTCATAGCAACTCAACCCTCACTTATCCCGAGTGACCTTGATTCACGAGGCCATGCTGCCTAAATACTGCAACCCGTCTCATACCCTCCTGCTAATCTTTCTACAACCCGGAGTTTACTTCTCTCACTCCCCCAATGCTATCTTGCATGTTGAAAATAACATCAAACACTCCAATCATTTTCCCTTTCTCAGAAGTTACGCTGCACAAGCTCGATTCTTAATCATACTACTGCCCGAAACCCTTAAACACCACATTCTTAACTTTCGAATTCACTAGGACCGTTATTGAGAGTCACCCACACTGACTGGCCCCGAATACAATCAACTACAAGGCTCTTCTAGAGCATGAACACTCTTTTCAATGAAGCACGTGACCGAGTCACTACCCTAACAACTCGCTTATGCCTTAAGCATAAATTCTGAATCTTCCAAAGCCTAACGTTGGTCTGACAAGGCCAACTTTTGCACACATTCATCAAATCCCACACACAATCACTATTTTACTCCTTTCCCTTAGCTGTAATAACTTGCCAACACGCCGACAATCCGCAACCCCATGATAACACAACCCTACAACCCAGTTGCAGGTGGTGGGACTCCCCCACTTAGCCTGAAGCTACTCATTGCACCAATCTAGACCCTGCTGAGATCCTTTCTCCTTGGTTAACATGATCTTGCTCAACCAACCTGCCCAATTCTTCCAAATTCTCTTGTTAGCACTCCCTACATACTCAAATTCTCTAGCATCATTCACGCATTCTGCCTCTTACCGAATAGCCATTAGAATCCCTCGCAGAAACTTGTCAACCATGCCACCGCTAACCTATTCACAGGAGATATGCCACCTGTGGAAATCACCCACAGACGCCTTCCAACGATGCTGAAATGCACGCTCTCTGCGACATCAATACCCCATCCTACGCCCTGTTTCCTTTACAAACTTTACTAGTCCATCTGCTCCTCGTGGGCATCCATTAAATGTGCGACAATATCTTCTAGTTCCAAGCTGTGTTGTTGCTCCCCCACGTTGCGACTGTTCGACTTCCGCTTCTTACACCTGGCCTCCTAGAAATGGAACCACCGCCTAGCCTCAATTCAATATCATTCTCTGTAGCTCTTAAACCAGCAGATCACCAGGACTTCAAACTCTCTGAAGATCATCTTTCTCTAGCTGTCTTCATTGTCAACACTTATCCGGTACTGAACCACCACGCCTCACGGTCTCTGACAACCACTTCTTCAATACTTCTTCACAATACTCTGACCCCATGCAACTGAAGAAGCCATAACACCGAACATATTCCATTCTATCAACGACGACGATATCACGTCACAGGTGAATATCCCACCTTACTTGAAAGCACCAAGTCTTACTACTTTATCAATCCAAAACCTGACCACCTATAGTCCAAATACCTATCCTCTGCCAGAACTAAAATACCGAAATCTCGAAATCACACTCTGAGAAGACCTCCCTTCAAACCATTCATCACCCCCAACATACAGGCAAGCATTCTATCATCATATCGACATCGCGCGATAACCAATCGCAAGCATCATCACTACCTGAGCATAGCCTTAAGGCTCTCAGAAACACAGCTACTGAGCTGAAACAACATATTATTCTTTTGCAGGGCCATAACAACAGCCCCAACCAATTACACATGGAAAACATCTCGAATTACATCTATAGCACCATTTCAATTCCTCAAATTCCCGATTCATAGCAAGCGCTTCGCGACATATAATATTGACTAGGAAGAAACATAGGCATAAGCCTCACAGGAATCGAATCACACGATGAGGAATCAAGAAGGAAAGTACTACTAACAGCCTGGTAGCCTCTCGAAGATAAGTACAGACGTCTTCGTACCGATCCGTAAGACTCTACTAGGCGTGCTCATGACTCGTGAGACCTAAGGGAACCTAGAGCTCTGATACCATGTTGTCACGACCCGAAATCCATTAGGCCATGATGGCGCTGGACACTAGTGTCAGGCAAGCACATCATTTAAATAGTTAAGTTAAATTTCCTATTTTAGCATTTTTGAAATCATTATCTTTCACTTTATTATATAATAACTGAACAAAAAATTCTGTTAAGTAAATACGACAAGTAAATAATTTTGACCTTATTGTAGTAAATCCCAAACACTTCCCAGAACCCAGTGTCACAAGTGCATGAGCAATTTCTAAGAGTTTATACAATCATTACAAAGCTTGTTCGAGATACAAATTGGACAATGAAATTTAAATAAAACGAATACAATACGAGGGAGACTCTGTCAGCTGTGGATCACCTCCGGATGATGCAGCTCGCCTAAGTCTCCAAACCAGCCACATCGCTGTGAAAGTACCTATGCAATAAAAATGCACAGCAAGTGTAGCATGAGTGCGAAAACAACGTGTACTCAGTAAGTCGTCCACCTAACCTCAGAGAGGTAGTGACGAGAGGTCAAATTAGACACTTGCTAGAGGTCAATTTATTAAAATCAGAAATAAATAATATCAACTCCTTCCACATTTAACACTTTAAATCTTCATCATATTAATAAAAATTAATCAACATGGGTGATTTAATCAAATAACAAGTAATCAACGGGAAGGAATAACTTCTTCCAAAATTTTAATAACTTTAAATCTCTGTCATTTTAGTTGACAACTTAAAATTCCAGGCTAGTAATCAGTAAAAATCACAGCAAATATGCAGTAAATATCATGCGCAAGAAATGCCGAGGGTCGAACAGTGCGAACCAACAATAATAAATTATGCACAGCCGAAGGGTCGAACGGCTCGAACCATAGATGCATCTATCTGCCCCGCTCGCGAATCGATCATGCGACGCGGTTATACATAAATACAGGGTGATCCTGCTCACGAATCATACATGCGACTCAGGCACCCGTAGATACACATATTCACACAATAAGTCCACATTTTTATCAAGAAAGTAGTTTCTCAGGAAAGTGGTAAAATTCTTCTTAAAGGAACACGAGAAATAGTATTTAAATCTTTGTTTTGAAACTCATTTGCCAAGTTTAATAATATTCAATAATATAACCTTATCAGGTATAAAATTATCTACGGAGGAAATAAATTCTCTTTCCATATGATTAAGAAAATGAACTCTAGTCTTCTTAGATATTCAATTACTATTTGATCATATTAGCGGTCTAATATTACTGGCAAGATCACAAGTACCACAAGTAAGGCATGCTAGTGGGTCCTAGCCTACCCGGACATTGCATAATAGTAGCTACGCATGGACTCCCGTCACCTCGTGCGTACGTAGCCCCCGAAGATAATAGCACATACTTAATTAATTCACCTAGGTGGGAAATTCCCCCTCACAAAGTTAGAAAGGAGGCTTACCTCGCTTCGAAATTCCATAACCAGCTTCCAAGCCCTTCCGACGACTCCAATGGACGCACAAGACCCCAAAACTATCCAAATAACGGCAAACCAATGAAAATATACTCTAATATTTGCAACAATTCCAAATTATATAATTTCCCAACCCCGCTCAGTGAACTGTCCAAAATGCCCTCGGGTCTACGTGCCCCGAAATCCAAAATTTCTTGAACATATATTGTACCCATAGCTTTACTAGTTCAAATATGCAATTTACTATAAATTCCATGCTCAAATTCGTGGTAGAAATCAAAAAATACCATTTCTAGGTTTTCTTCAATATTTTCCACCATTTTCATGTAAAATTCCATGTAATAACCTTGTATTTAACTTAGAAACATGAAGGAATTACTTACCTTGTGATCCTTGACGAAAACCCTCTCTTGAAGCTCCTCCAAAATCGCCCCACACCAAAAGAAAATGGGAGAAATGGCCAACAAATCTCGGTTTTAAAAGATTCTGCCTATGCCATTTTTCGCACCTGCGACTTTCCTCAGTTCAAGCCAACTTTGCACATGCGCTCATCGTCCGCATTTGTGGCTCCGCAGGTGCGAAAACTCCATCGCACCTGCGCTCCCTGCCAAACCTGCAAACTTTTGCACCTGTTGCGCCAAATCCGCACCTGCGGCCCAAGCCTCGCAGTTGCGGTCACACAAGATGATAGCAACCACAACCTTCTTCAAACTCCTAAACTTGATCCGTTAATCACCCGGAATCCACCCGAGGCCCCCGTCCAATTACACCAACCTGTTCCAAAACATAGTGCAGACTTGCTCGAGCCCCCAGATCAGATCGATCAATGCTGAAATCACTAATCGCTCTAAATTTTAAACCTTAAGAACTTAGAAATTTCCAACTTCTACATTCGATGCCGAAACCTATCAAATCACGTCTGATTGACCTCAAATTTTGCACACAAGTCATATTCGGCATTACGGACCTGCTCCAACTTCGGGAATCGCATTTCGACCCTGGTATCAAAATTTCCACTTCCGATCGGGTTTCTCAAAAACCTTTAAATTTTGATCTTTAGCCAAATGACTTCAAAATGACCTACGGACATCCAAATTCACTTCTGATCACGCTCCCAACTCCAGAATCACCATACAGAGCTATCCACAGGCGCGGAATCATAAACGCACATCAATAACACTAAAATGACTTACAGCCCAAATTTATGAAATTCTTCTAAAATGCTATCTTCCATAATATACGCCGAAACGCTCCCGGGTTATCCAAAACTCGATCCGGACATACGCCCAAGTCCAAAATCATCATACGAACCTGCAGGAACCTTCAAATCCTGATCCAGAGGTTGTTTACTCAAAATTCCAATCTTAGTTGATTCTTCCAACTTAAGGCTTCCGAATTAAAAAATTTCTTTCCAAATTAACTCTAAGCTTCCCAAAATTCAATTCCGACCATGCCCACGGGTTATAATACCTAAACCGAAGCTACTCATGGCCTCAAACCGTTGAACGACGCGCTAGAGCTCAAAACGACCGGTCGGGTCGTTACATATTTATTATATTAATTAAATGAGGCAACTATCGGCATTGAGTTTCTCCAAATCTACATGTCGCTAAGCCTACCTCGGGCACAATGAGGACCCTAAATTGGGACGCGAATTCCCCAATATATGTTTAAATATTGAAAATATCCTTCCAAAATCCCTACTGACTTGTTTACCTTTTTGCTTTTCTTTGTTTTGATTATTCTCATCCCCTAAGGTTGGTTCGTGCATACCGGCATCATCATCATATCATACCAGATCCAGAGGTCCTACACCTCCTCCTCCATAATGACCTAACCGGTCGTTTTGAGCTCTAGCGCATTGTTCAGTAGTTTGAAGTCGTGAGCAACTTCATTTCAAGTATTATGACCCATTGGCGTGGTCGGAATTGAATTCCAGGAAGTTTAGAATTGATTTGGAAAGAAAATTCTCATTTCAGTAGGTTGGTATGATTATTTTGGGACTTGGGCGTATGTCCGGATCGAGTTTTGGATAACCCGAAAGTGTTTCGACGTATATTGTGGAAGTTAGTATTTTAGAAGAATTTCTTAAGTTTGGGTTGGAAGCCATCTCAGTGTTATAGAGGTCCGTTTGGGATTCCGAGTCTGGGAATATCTCCTTATGGTGATTCTGGAGTTGGGAGCGCGATCGGAAGTGAATTCGAATGTCCGGAGGTCATTTTGAAGTCATTTGGCTAAAGATAGAAATTTGAAGGTTTTTGAGAAGTTTGACCGAGAGTTTGACTTTTTGATAACGGGGTCGGCTTCCAATTCCGGAAGTTGGAGCAGTTCTGTAATGTCGAATATGACTTGTGTGCAAAATTTGGGGTCAATCGGACGTGATTTGATAGGTTTCGGCATCGGATGTAGAAGTTTGAAATTTCAAAGTTCATAAAGCTTGAATTGGAGTGCGATTCATGATTTCGACATTGTTTGATGTGATTTGAGGCCTCGAGCGAGTTCGTATCATGTTTTGGGACATGTTAGTATAATTGGTTAAGGTCCCGAGGGCCTCGGGTTGATTTTGGAAGGTTAACAGAATGGATTTCAGACCAAAATAGCTGCTGAAAATTCTGCAGCAAATCTGTTTTGGGACAGCAATTTCTGCATCGAAGAGCAAACTTTGGAAGCGTATATATAGGAATCTATAAGGAATCTGAAAATTTTTAAAACATGAAAGTTGTATATCTTTAAGTCTAGTTTTCATAACATTAAACCATTTATCATTTGGAGTTTTGTGCAAGAAGTTTTGACCGATTGAGATGGCTGGTGGAGCAGTTTCGCCAGAATTGTTTGATGCATGGAGCCGATTTTAGAAGATCATATCTCGGAATATTTAAAAAAATTTATGGTGTACAGCTATCAAATTAAAGATCTTCGAGTCTAGTTTCTAAATCTTCAAACCGTTTGTTATTTGGATATTTCTACAAGGAGTTATGGGTGTTTTAACAGAAGGTGTTCAACAAGGAAAAATTATAATAGAATGTACAATCTGCACAGCACAAGCGCAAGGTACAACTCGATGAAGCATGGGCAGATTGTTTTAAACACGAATTTCTTTCATTTCTTTCATTTGGCTTGGATGATTTTGGAGAGCTCAAGCAGAGATTTTCACCAAGCAACACAAGGTAAGTGACTTCTTCCTATTTTTGAGTTAAATATGTGATCTTACATGGATTTAGACATGGAAAATTTGTATAAATTTGAGATTTTTGGGGAAGACCTAGAACTTGGAATTTTGGACTTTTACCATGAATTTGAGCATGAAAATTGTAACAAATTTTATATTTGAGTTAGTAAAGTTATGAGTAGAATTTATCTTCGAGAAATTTCGGAATCCGGGCACGTGGGCCCGAGGACATTTTGGTCAATTCCTTGAGCGGATATGGGAGTTTATATAATCTGAATTTTAACAAATATTTGAGTATATTTTCATTGGTTTATCATTATTTGGATAGTTTTGGGGCGTTGCGCATCCATTGAAGTCGACATAGAGGATTGGAAGCCGGGTATGAAATTTCGGAGCGAGGTAAGTCTCCTTTCTAACTTTGTGAGGGGGAATTGTCCCCCTAGGTGAATTAATTAAGTATGTGCTATTGTCTTCGGGGGCTACGTACGCACGAGGTGACGGGAGTCCGTGCGTAGCTACTACTATATCATGTCGGGGTAGCCTAGGACCCACTAGCATGCCCTACCTTTTGTACCTGTGATCTTGTCTGTGATGTTAGACTGCTAATATAATCAAAATTGTAATTTAATGACTAAGGAAGATTAGAGTTTATTTTCTAAATCATCAAAAAAAAAAAGGAATTTATTTCCTCCGCGGCAATTGTATTTCCAAATAAGGTTGTGTTATTAAACGTTATATAAAACTCGGGAAGTGAATTTTGAAAAAGGGATTTAAATACTATTTGTGGTTTTTAAAAGAGAAATCGGCCATTTACTTGAGTATTTGTGTTCCCGACATGTTCGGGGTGGATTGTTGATTGTGCATGTCTGCATGTGACCGCTTCGTAATTTACATTCCGCGAGCGGAGTGTTATTTCCCTACTCTCTGGGAGCGGGCCGTAAGCCACGACGGGTTTAGAATGCACTTTTGGTATGGGCCGTTCGATCCTCGGCAGTGCATAGTTATGATTATTATATTGAGAGGTGCACTTATTGGACAGGCCGTTCGATCCTCGGCAGTGCATAGCGAGGATTATTATATTGAGAGATGCACTTTTGGTACGGGCTGTTCGATCCTCGGCAGTGCATAGCGAGGATTATTATATTGAGAGATGCACTTTTGGTACGGGCTGTTCGATCCTCGGCAGTGCATAGAGAGGTTGAGAGATGCACTTTTGGTACAGGTCGTTCGATCCTCGGCAGTGCATAGAGAGGTTGAGAGATGCAATTTTGGTACGGGCCGTTCGATCCTCGGCAGTGCATAGATGTGAGTACTTTGTGGGGAGGTGCACTTTTTGTATGGGTCGTTCGATCCTCGGCAGTGCACGGGCATGACTATCTTATGACTCCGGTCGGTTGTCTTACCCTTGTGTGCGCATGACTATTTGGTACTATTCTATTGGTATTGGCTTGACATGTATTTGGGAAAAAGGAAAGTGTACATTGTTGTTTATTCTCAGTGGTTACCTGGAGTTTTGTACTTGATATGTACTCTCTTCTCACTGTCTTACATGTCTACTGTATTTCATCATATTTTGTCATATATTATATTGTCGGACCCTAGTAAGTGTCTAATTTGACCTCTCGTCACAACCTCTCTGAGGTTAGGCGGGCGACTTACTGAGTACACGTTGTTTTGTACTCATGCTACACTTGTTGTGCCTTTTTATTGCACAGGTACTTTCATAGCAATGTGGAGGATTCGGAGACTTAGGCGAGCTGCATCATCCAGGGGCGATCAGCAGTTGACAGAGTCTCCTTCGCACTGTATCTATTTCATTTGGATTACCTTGTCCAGTTGTATTTCGGACAGGCTTGTAATGACTGTTGAATTCTTAGAAATTGCTCATGTACTTGTGACACCGGGTTCTGGGTTATGTATTGGGATATAATTGCTTAAGTGTACTCTTTAAACCATTGTTTTTAATTAACAGACTTTTATTTGGTTAATATGTAATTTAGGAAAAAGAAATGTTTTCATAAATGTTTTAAAACCGGAAAGTTGTTTCAATTAATAAATGAGTTGGCTTGCTTGACATGGAATTCCTATGCCATCACGACCTTAGGGATTTTGGGTCGTGAAATCCTCCTCCAAGTGATCCTAAAAATAAGGGAAAATCTAATATGGATGACATGAGTGGTATTAGGAAAGATAACGTTGCACATGTAGAAAATGTTGAAACTTCAGATGATTGGAGTACTCCGGCACAGAATGATTTGGTTCTACAGATGGAGCAGAAAATACTGGAATTGCAAGGGGAACTTGAGTAGGGCTGCAACATGGCAAACCTCTCCCTCACCTTATATGTCCCAGATATTAACCAAAAAAACGCCTATAACCCAGCACCTCCTCAAAACACACCAAACCAACATCCACAAAATCCTCCCGCACCTTATCAAAACGCCACACCTCATCAAAATCCTAACCCTCCACAAGTACCAACTCCTCCTCAACACCAACATTTTCCAACTCAGTATCCGCAAACTACTACCTATTATACTCCTCAAAATACACCACAACCTACTCCCAATTCGCAAAATTCAACCAATGATCACCACTAAACTCAAAACCCTTATATCCACCAAAACAACCCCATATATGTAGAAACCCTACCTCACCCCACTCAACAAACCCCATACACACCAGAATCCGCCGAGAAGGACCTGATCATCAAGAATATGGCGGAGGAACTTAAGAAGCACACAAGCCGAGTCCATGGTGTCGAAGGGGGTAAAGGTATTGAGGATTTGAAATATGAAGATCAGTGTATTCTGCCAGACATAGAATTACCAGAGGGTTACAAACATCCTAAGTTTGAGATGTTTGACGGAACAGGTAACTCAAAGATGAATTTCAGGACTACTGTGACAAGCTCGTAAGAGTTGGGAAAGATGAAAGGATTTGCATGAAACTGTTCATGAAAAGCCTCACTGGAGATGCCCTATCTTGGTACATCAGCCAAAATTCTAAGAAGTAGGTTAGTTGGGTAAGCATGGAATCGGATTTCATGGATCGATTCAGGTTTAATACGGAGAATGCATCAAACGTCTTCTACATATAGAATCTCAAGAAGAAGCCAACAGAGACTTTCCGTGAATATACTACTTGATGGAGATCGGAAGCCGTAAAAGTAAGTTCGGCATTGGAAGTAGAGCAGATGAACAAGTTCTTTGTCCGGGACCAAGACCCACAATACTATGAAAGGTTAATGGTTATCGGGAATCATAAATCCTCCGACATCATCAAGCTAGGGAAGAGGATTGAAGAAGGGATAAAGAGCGGAATGGTAACTAATTTTGAGGCATTGCAGGCTGCAAACAAAGCTTTGCAGTTAGGGGGCATATCCAAAAAGAAATAAGTAGGAGCCGTGATGGTAGCCCAAGGTCCAAAATCTCCTCTTACGTACCAAACACCTCTACCCACATATCAGCCTTCACCTCCTAGATATCCATAAACCGCCACTGCCTACCACATTTATAACACCCAGCCAGCATATTATCACTCACCACCAGCCCGCCAAAACTATAAGAAACCCGGACCAAATTTCGACCACAAACCACCCAGACAATACACCCCTACTGCTGAACCCATCGATCAATTATACGAGAGACTAAAATTTGTTGGATATGTCACCCCATTCCCATTGTTTCCATGGAAAACTCTTCTCAATGGGTCAATCCAAATAAAACATGTGCCTACCACTCTGTCATGAAGGGTCATACCATCGATGAATGTCGCACTTTGAAATACAAGATCTAGAAATTAATTGATACCAAGGTTACAAGCAAGGGAGGTTGCACCTAATGTCCGAAACAATCCTCTCACGGATCATAGGGACGAGGGGGTGAATGTGATAGATACTGACGAAGAATGGGACCCGGAAGGGTCAATTGGGCTAATTCGAGAAGGGGATGACCCAAAGAAACATGCGGTCACTCTTACTCCTAATGTGGTACAGTTACAGCCACCGGTGGAAGTCGAAGTAGCCACACCAACACCGTTCGAGGTGGAAACAACATATGCAGTTGTACCTGCTCAGTTTGAAGTAGAATTAACCACACCCTTCACTGTGACGGTAGCATCCACACCATCCTTTAAGTCCAATGTCGTACCCTGGGACTATGTTGCAGAAGCCAGGAGGAAATGAAAAGAAATAATGGAAGAATCTGGTGCAGCAGAAGGGATGACCAGGACTGGTGGACTTTACACACCCGAAAATATGGGAAGAACAAATAAATAAGCTTCCTCCAAGCAGCCCATCATTGAGATCGGCCCAGATGATCTCTAGAGGAAGGTGCAAGCAGAACAGAACTCCTGCTCAGATATCCATCCGGTCATTACTACAGAATTCTGAGGCACATAGGAATGCCTTGATGAAGTGTAACGACCCCACCGGTCGTTCCGTGAGATTTACCCTGTTTCCCCTATTTCTGTATTTTTTATTTATCACTATTCTTTTTTTTATGTGTTGGATCGATTGGTTTGGGTCCGGAGTGGTTATGGTGAGGGTTTAGGCCTTTAGCCTTTTAAAGTAGCCTAATAGTTGAGAAAGTCAACTCTCATTAGTAAACGACCTCGGAATGCAGATTTTATGGCTCGGATAGCTTCGTTAGGTGATTTGGGACTTAGGAGGGTGTTTAGAATATTTTTTTGATGTCCGGTTTAGAATTAGGCTTGAATTGGCGAAAGTTAGTTTTTGGTGATTTCCGGTCGGTAGTGGAAAATAGGCTATCAGGGCCGGAATCGAATTCCGGAAGTTGGAGCAGGTTTGTAATGTCATTTTGGATATGTCTGCAAAATTTCAGGTCAATCGGAGGTGTTTTGGTTGGTTTCGGCGTAGTTGGCGAAATTTGGAAGTTTTAAAGTGCTTAAGCTTGAATTTGATGTAAATTTGGTGTTTTTGTGTTGTTTTGGTGTTTCGAAGGCTTGAATAAGTTTGAATGACATTATGGGATATGTTGGTATGCTTGGTTGAGGTCCCGAGGGCCTCGGATGTGTTTCAAGTGGTTAACAGATCGATTTTGAGTTTTGGAACTTGGCTGGTTTGCTGGTGTTTCTGCAGTACAGTTTTACTCTACGCGTTCGCGGAGGGGGTCTCGCGTTCGCATAGAATGTTTGATGGAAGGGGGTCAGTTTTTCTATCCGTTCATGAGAGAAGGGGTGCGAACGCGGAGTGTTGAGCTGGGTGGTCATCGCAGACGCGGGGGTGTGTGTGCGTTCGCGTAGAGTTGTGAGCCTGTTGGGGACCCCAGGAGTATTGGCCTATGTGTTCGCGTGTCAGGGGACGCGTTCGCGAAGCCCTAGGGTGGCAGTGCTTCACTTTTGCGGGCTGGAGGCTGCGTTCGCATAGAGTTAAATTAGGGACTATTGAATTGTTCTATGCGAACGTGGTCCTAGTGACGCTTTCGCGATGAAGAAATATTTTAGCTGGGTTGAATGTTTAAAAAGGCCTGAGGTGCGAATTTGGCTTATATTTCCTCCATTGTTGCATGCGAGTTGAGAGCTATTTGAGAGGTATTTTAAGGGAAATCAAGGGAAATCATTTGGAGGTAAGATTTTCAACTTCATAACTCGTTTTTATGTCAATTCCTAAGTGATTAAACCATAAAATTTCTGGAAATTGAACCAAAGTTGGGGAAGAAGGGTGCATGGAGAATTTATTTTTCTTTTGAGGATTTGAGTGGGCAATTGTGGTATTTTAGTGTTCTTGGTATGTATAGAATCTTGGGAGGACGAGGTTTCTAATGATGTAAAAATTATCAAATTCTGAGATGTGGGCCCGGGGCTCGGGTTTGGCCAAATAGCGAGATTTTTGATTAAATTGATAATTTTCGATTGGGTTGTGTTCCTTGAGTATATATTGATAATGTTAACTGGTTTTGGCTAGATTCGGAGCAATCGGGAGCCAATTTGAGGGGAAAAAGCATAGCAGACTAGTGTTGTGGCCCGGTAGAGGTAAGTAATGGCTATAAATCTCGTCCTGAGGGTATGAAACCCCGGACTGCGTATTTCTTACTGTTTCTAGAATGGCGCACATGTCGGATGACGAGTATGTGGCGCGTACTGACTTTGGATTGAACTAGGTCCTCTCCGCGGCGACTAATGAGTTGCATATTTACTCAAAACCTTATGTTAATTATGTTCTAAAGAATTGTGTAATATTTGGGTTGTGAGCCATGTTTGGAGCCTAGTGCCGATCTGTTTTAACCCCTTGGGGGCTATTTTACTGATATTCTCACTACTTGAAACTATGATTTTTCACTCAGTCTTTCTTGTGAAATTATTGACACTCCTATTTGATGTATTACGATTTCTTGAAATGGAGTACTAATTGGGTCGAGAACCCCATTTTATTTATGGCCCGAGTGGCATGTTGAGAGTGTCTGACTGAGTGCGGCCGAGGGCCAATGTTGTGAGGAAATTTATGACATGAGACAGGCCAAGATCCTGAGTGTGATTGATGCCATGATTTGGCTGTTTATTTAGCGCTTGGGCTGAAGGAGCCCCTCCGAAGTCGGAGTCTGTACACACCCCTAGTGAGAGTAGGTACCTACCGAGTGCCGAGTGCCGAGTGACGAGTGATTGGGAGGTATGAGTGACTGTGAGGTGCTGAGTGACTGATTATGAGTGACTGTGAGGCATGCCCAAGGGTCTGATTATGATACATGTTTTTGCCCGAGGGGCTACTGATGATTTTACTACTTTTACTCTAAGCTTATGAAATACGTTTTGCCCGAGGGGCCTCTATATGATTCATTTCATTTTTATACTAGACCTTTCGGTTGAAGTTGTTGAAAAATGTATATTTTAAAAGGGTTTTTCAGAAGTGGATTTTTAAGGCACGACGATTTCATACATCTATGTTATACGATTTGAAAGTAAGGTTGTGCCTCTTGTGATTTAATGACATTGATTTTATATGTTCTTGCTGCTCATACCTGATTTATTTTCATTACTACTGAATTGGTGTACTCACATTAATCCCTGCACCTCTGTGTGCAGATTCAGGAGCAGACATCGAGCATTAGCCTTTATTCCGCAGCGGAGCCAGATTTGCGGGTTATTGAGGTAGTTGTCCAGTGTCCGCATCATCTTTGTTTTTCCCTCCCTGTTGTATCTTCATTTCATTCGGAGGTTTTGTATTATGACAGTATATTATGACTTATTCTTCTACATGCTCATGACATGTTGGCTCTGGGTTTTGGGGTTGGCAGTATTGTATTATGATGACCTACTTTATTCAGTAGTTTCTGTATATTTATGAAATGCTCAGTTTTTTGGAAATGGGATTTTTAAAAGAAATTGTGAACATGTGATATATTGGCTTGCCTAATTCCATGATAAGCACCATCATGGCCGGCTTAGGATTTGGGGTCATGAAAGTTTTGGTATCAGAGCCCTAGGTTACATAGGACTCGACGGTCATGAGCAAGTTTAGTAGATTCTTGCGGATCGGTACGGAGACGTCTGTACTTATCTTCGAGAGGCTACCAAACTTTTAGGAAACATTTCTATCTTTATTGAACTCTTTCGTGTTGATCTATTGATTCTTGAAATCTGAACTTACATTGTTTCATTCTCTCACAGATAGTGAGGACACGCCGCACCAATTAGAGTGACCAGTTACCGGCTAGACTAGCGAGAGATCGAGGTCGCGGTCGAGGCCGTGGTAGAGGTAGGGGGCCAGCCCGTGTAGCATCCGGGATAGTACCTCAGGATCATGATCAGGTTCCCGCTGATGGTTTCCCAGCGGGATAAGCTCAGGCACCAGTAGTACCTATAGTTATTCCGGGTCTTCAGGAGGCCCTGTCTCAGATATTGACAGTATGCACCAGCTTGGCTCAAGCAGTCTCCATGTCTTCTTCTACCACTATAGCTCAGGTCGGGGGAGGCAATCAGACCCCAATTGCCCGGGCACCTGAGCAGGCTGCACAGGGTATTCAGGCGTCGGGAGCAGCCCCAGCTCCGCCAGTTGCTCTGGCTCAGGATTATGTTGTCCCTGCTATGCCTGAGGACGAGCAGCGCAGGTTGGAGAGATTCAGCAGACTTCAGCCTCCGACTTTCAGCGGTACAGAGGGCGAGGATACCTAAGGATTTCTAGATAGGTGCCGGAGGATACTGCATACCGCGGGTATTTTGGTGACCAGTGGGGCCTCATTTGCTACATTTCAGTTTGTGGGTGCTGCCTTTACATGGTGGGAGTCGCTCGATAGGCGTAGACTGGTTAGTTCAGCACCTCTTACTTGGCAGCAGTTCTCCACGATCTTTTTGGAGAAGTATGTTCCTTAGCCCCACAGAGAGGATCAGCGCAGGCAGTTTGAGCAGCTACGCCAGGGAGAGTTATCAGTTACTCAGTACGAGATGAGGTTCTCCGAGTTGGCTAGGTATGCTTCTGAGATTGTTCCTACTGATAGGGAGAGGGTGAGGAAGTTTGTGGATGGTCTTTCTCATAAGCTTCAATTGCTTATGACTCGGGAGAGACTATCGGGTGCTTCATTCAAGCAGGTTGTTAACATAGCTCGATATATTGAGTCTGTTCGCTGCCAGGAATGGGAGGAGAGGGAGGCCAAGAGGCCTCGTTGTTCAAGCAGTTCCAGTGGTGCATCCCTCAGGGGACAATTTCAGCAGGGTAGGGGCCATTCGTTTAGGCCTCGTCGGTCAGGCCGTCCAACATATGGTGGTGCCTTCTCGGGCCAGGGTCCACGTGGTTCTTAGTCAGGTTGTACTTCATTTGATGCCCTCCCAGCTCAGAGTGCAGCTCGAGCACCTCTAGTTCAGGGTTCTTCTATGCATGAGTCTTCCAGTGGCCGTACAGGTGCTAGGGCTTTCTATCAGTCCCCGCATCCAGCTCCAGGGAGTTGCTTGGAGTGTGGAGAGTTCGGGCATGGGTGGAGGCAGTGTCCCCGCTGTTCTGGTGGATCTTCTCAGCAGAGGGGCCAGCCCTCGACTTCGGCTCCAATCACATCACCACCCGCCCAGGCAGCCAGGGGTGGTGGTCAGTCAGCTAGAGGCCGCCCTAGAGGGGGAGGTCAGGCTCGCATGTATGCATTTCCAGCCAGGCCGGATGCTATGGCCTCATATGTCGTGATTGCAGGTATTGTTTCAGTCTTTTGTCGTGATGCCTCGGCTTTATTTGACCCTGGTTCTACATATTCCTATGTTTCTTTATATTTTGCCGATTTTCTAGATATGCCCCGTGAGTCTCTAGTCACCTCTGTTCATGTGTCGACTCCGGTGGGCGATATTGTTGTTGTGAACTGTGTGTATCGGTCGTGCATTATATCTATTGGGGGTCTGGAGACCCGAGTGGACCTACTATTACTCAGCATGGTCGATCTTGATGCGATATTGGGCATGGATTGGTTATCTCTGTGCCATCTTGTTCTTGATTGTCACGCTAAGACCGTGACCTTAGCTATGCCGGGGTGTCTGAGGGTTGAGTGGAGAGGTTCTTCCGAGTATATGCCTAGCAGGGTGATTTCTTACCTGAAGGCTGAGCGCATGGTTGAGAAAGGGTGTTTATCTTATTTGGCCTTTGTGAGGGATGTCGGTGGTGAGACTCCCGCTATTGATTCAGTTCCTGTGGTCCGTGATTTTCTGGATATGTTTCCTGCAGACCTGCCAGGGATGCCACCTGACAGGGATATTGATTATTGTAACCTAGTGCCAGGCACTCAGCCTATTTCTATCCCCCATATCGTATGGCACCAACGGAGCTAAAGGAATTGAAGGAGCAGCTTCAGGAGCTCCTGGATAAGGGGTTCATTCAGCCTAGTGTGTCACCTTGGGGTTCACCGGTGTTGCTCGTAAAGAAGAAGGATGGGTCCATGCGTATGTGTATTGACTATCGGCAGTTGAATAGGTTTACGGTGAAGAACCGGTATCCCTTGCCCTGCATTGAGGATTTGTTTGACCAGCTTTAGGGAGCCAGAGTATTTTCCAAGATTGATTTGAGATCAGGGTATCATCAGTTAAGGATTTGGGATTCTGATATTCCGAAGACTGCTTTCAGGACCAGATATGGTCATTATGAGTTCTTGGTTATGTCGTTTGGGCTGACCAATGCCCTAGCTGCGTTCATGCAATTGATGAACAATGTGTTTCAGCCTTATCTTGATTCCTTCATCATTTTGTTCATTGATGACATCCTGGTTTATTCTCGTAGCTAGTAAGAGCATGCTCAGCATTTGAGAGTTGTGTTGCAGAGGTTGAGGGAGGAGGAGCTTTATGCGAAATTCTACAAGTGTGAGTTTTGGCTTGGTTCGGTAGCTTTCTTGGGGCACGTGGTGTCCAGTGAAGGGATTCAGGTTGATCCAAAGAAGATAGAGGCTGTGCAGAGTTGGCCCAGACTGTCCTCAGCTACAAAGATTAGGAGTTTCCTTGGTTTGGCAGGTTATTACCGTCGCTTTGTAGAGGGATTCTCTTCTATTGCTACGCCTTTGACCAGATAGACCCAGAAGGGTGCTCTATTCTGATTAGCCTTTATTCCGCAGCGGAGCCAGATTTGCGGGATATAGAGGTAGTTGTCCAGCGTCCGCAGCATCTCTGTTTTTCCCTCCCTATTGTATCTTCATTTCATTCGGAGGTTTTGTATTATGATAGTATATTATGACTTATTCTTCTAGATGCTCATGACACGTTGGCTTTGGGTTTTGGGGTTGGCAGTATTGTATTATGATGACCTACTTTATTCAGTAGTTTCTGTATATTTATGAAATGCTCAGATTTTTGGAAATGGGATTTTTAAAAGAAATTGTGAGCATGTGATATATTGGCAGCCTAGTTCCACGATAGTCACCATCACGGTCGGCTTAGGATTTGGGGTCGTGTCAGTTTATGTATCAGAGCCCTAGGTTACATAGGACTCGACGGTCATGAGAAGGTTTAGTAGAGTCTTGCGGATCAGTACGGAGACGTCTGTACTTATCTTCGAGAGGCTGCCGAACTTTTAGGAAACATTTCTATCTTTCTTTAACTCTTTCGTGATGATCTATTGATTCTTGAAATCTGAACTTACGTTGTTTCATTCTCTCACAGATGTTGAGGACACGCCGCACCGATCAGAGTGACCAGTCACCGGCTAGACCAGCGAGAGGTCGAGGCCGCGGTCGAGGCCGTGGTAAAGGTAGGGGGACAGCCCGCGCAGCAATCGGGGCAGTACCTCAGGATCCCCCTATCGATCATGATCAGGTTCCCGCCGATGGTGTCCTAGCGGGACAGGCTCAGGCTCAGGCACCAGCAGTGCCTATGATTATTTCGGGTCTTTAGGAGGCCTAGTCTCAGATATTGACAGTATGCACCAGTATGGCTCAGGCAGTCTCCATGTCTTCTTCTGCCACTACAGCTCAGGCCGGGGGAGGCAATCAGACCCCAGTTGCCCGGGCACCTGAGTAGGCTGCACAGGGTATTCAGGCATCGGGAGCAGCCCCAGCTCTGCCAGTTGCTCCGACTCAGGATTATGTGGTCCCTGCTATGCCTGAGGATGAGCAGCGCAGGTAGGATAGATTCAGCAGACTTCAGCCTCCGACTTTCAGTGGTACAGAGGGCGAGGATGCCTAGGGATTTCTAGATAGGTGCTAGAGGATACTGTATACCACGGGTATTCTGGAGACCAGTGGGGTCTCATTTTCTACATTTCAGTTTGTGGGTGCTGCCTTTACCTGGTGGGAGTCGCTCGAGAGGCGTACACCGATTGGTTCAACACCTCTTACCTGGCGGCAGTTCTCCACGATCTTTTTGGAGAAGTATATTCCTCAGCCCGACAGAGAGGATCAGCGCATGCAGTTTGAGCAGCTACGCTAGGGAGATTTATCAGTTACTCAGTACGAGATGAGGTTCTCCGAGTTGGCTAGGTATGCTTCTGAGATTGTCCCTACTGATAGGGAGAGGGTGAGAAAGTTTGTGGATGGTCTTTCTTATCAGCTTTGGTTGCTTATGACTCGGGAGAGACTATCGGGTGCTTCATTCGATCAGGTTGTTGACATAGCTCGATATATTGAGTTTGTTCGCTGCCAGGAGTGGGAGGAGAGGGAGGCCAAGAGGCCACATGGATCGGGCAGTTCGAGTGGTGCTCACTTCAGAGGATTGTTTCAGTAGGGTAGGGGCCATTCATTCAGGCCTCGTCGGTCAAGCCGTCCAGCATATGGTGGTGCCTCCTCGGGGAAGGGTCCCCGTGGTTCTCAGTCAGGCTGTACTTCATTTGGTGCCCTCCCAGCTCAGAGTGCAGCTGGAGCACCTCTACTTCAGGGTTCCTCTATGCATGAGTCTTCTAGTGGTCGTACAAGTGCTAGGGGTTTCTATTAGTCCCCGCCTCAGGCTCCAAGGAGTTTCTTTGAGTGTGGAGATTTCGGGAACGTGTGGAGGCAGTGTCCCCGCTATTCCGGTAGATCTTCTCAGCAGAGGGGCCAGCCCTCGACTTCGGCTCCAGTCACTTCACCACCCGCCCAGGAAGCTAGGGGTGGTTGTCAGTCAGCCAGAGGCCACCCTAGAGGGGGAGGTCGAGCAGGGGGAGTTCAGGCTCGCATGTATGCATTTCCAGCCAGGCCGGATGCTATGGCCTCAGATGCCATGATTGCAGGTATTGTTTCAGTCTGTTGCCGTGATGCCATGGCTTTATTTGACCCTGGTTCTACATATTCCTATGTTTCTTCATTTTTTGCCGGTTTTCTGGATATGCCCCGTGAGTCTTTAGTCACCTCTGTTCATGTGTCCACTCTGGTGGGCGATACGGCTGTTGTGGACCGTGTGTATCAGTCGTACATTATATCTATTAGGGGTCTGGAGACCCGAGTGGACCTACTGTTACTCAGCATGATCGATTTTGATGTGATATTGGGCATGGATTGGTTATCTCTGTGCCATGTTGTTCTTGATTTTCATGCTAAGACCATGACCTTAACTTTGCCGGGGTGTCCGAGGGTTGAGTGGAGAGGTTCTTCCGAGTATATGCCTAGCAGGGTGATTTCTTACCTGAAGGCTCAGCGCATGGTTGAGAAAGGGTGTTTATCTCATTTGGCCTTTGTGAGGGATGTCGGTGGTGAGACTCCCGCTATTGATTCAGTTCCTATGGTCCGTGATTTTCTGGATATGTTTCCTGCAGACCTTCCAGGGATGCCATCTGATAGGGATATTGATTTTCGTAACCTGGTGCTAGGCACTCAGCCTATTTCTATCCCCCATATCGTATGGCACCAACGGAGATAAAGGAATTGAAGGAGCAGCTTCAGGAGCTTCTGGATAAGGGGTTCATTCAGCCTAGTGTGTCACCTTGGGGTTCACTGGTGTTGCTCGTAAAGAAGAAGGATGGGTCCATGCGTATGTGTATTGACTATCGGCAGTTGAATAGGTTTACGGTGAAGAACCGGTATCCCTTGCCCTGCATTGAGGATTTGTTTGACCAGCTTTAGGGAGCCAGAGTATTTTCCAAGATTGATTTGAGATCTGGGTATCATCAGTCAAGGATTCGGGATTCTGATATTCCGAAGACTGCTTTCAGGACCAGATATGGTCATTATGAATTCTTGGTTATGTCGTTTGGGCTGACCAATGCCCCAGCTGCGTTCATGCAATTTATGAGCAATGTGTTTCATCCTTATCTTGATTCCTTCGTCATTGTGTTCATTGATGACATCCTGGTTTATTCTCGTAGCCAGGAAGAGCATGCTCAGCATTTAAGAGTTGTGTTGCAGAGGTTGAGGTTGGAGGAGATTTATGCAAAATTCTCCAAGTGTGAGTTTTGGCTTGGTTCGGTAGCTTTCTTGGGGCACGTGGTGTCCAGTGAGGGGATTCAGGTTGATCCAAAGAAGATAGAGGTTGTGTAGAGTTGGCCCAGACCGTCCTCAGCTACAGAGATTAAGATTTTCCTTGGTTTGGAAGGTTATTATCGTCGCTTTGTAGAGGGATTCTCTTCTATTGCTACGCCTTTGACCAGATTGACCCAGAAGGGTGCTCTATTCAGATTAGCCTTTATTCCGCAGCGAGGCCAGATTTGCGGGATATAGAAGTAGTTGTCCAGCGTCCGCAGCATCTCTGTTTTTCCCTCCCTGTTATACCTTCATTTCATTCGGAGGTTTTGTATTATGATAGTATATTATGACTTATTCTTCTGGATGCTCATGACATATTGGCTTTGGGTTTTGGGGTTGGCAGTATTGTATTATGATGACCTACTTTATTCAGTAGTTTCTGTATATTTACGAAATGCTCAGATTTTTGGAAATGGGATTTTTAAAATAAATTGTGAACATGTGATATATTGGCTAGCCTAGTTCCACGATAGGCACCATCACGGCCGGCTTAGGATTTGGGGTTGTGACAGTTTTGGTATGAGAGCCCTAGGTTACATAGGACTCGACGGTCATGAGCAGGTTTAGTAGAGTCTTGCGGATCAGTACGGAGACGTCTGTACTTATCTTCGAGAGGCTACCAAACTTTTAGGAGACATTTCTATCTTTCTTGAACTCTTTCGTGCTGATCTATTGATTCTTGAAATCTGAACTTACGTTGTTTCATTCTCTCATAGATGGTGAGGACACGCTGTACCGATAAGTGTGACCAGTCACCGGCTAGACCAGCGAGAGGTCGAGGCCGTGGTAGAAGTAGGGGCTAGCCCGCGCAACAGCCGGGGCAGTACCTTAGGATCCCCTATCGATCATGATCAGGGTCCCGCCGATAGTGTCCCTGCGGGACAGGCTCAGGCACCAGTTGTGCCTATGGTTATTCCGGGTCTTCAGGAGGCCCTGTCTCAAATATTAACAGTATGCACCAGTTTGGCTCAGGCAGTCGCCATGTCTTCTTCTGCCACTACAGCTCAAGCCGGGGGACGCAATCAGACTCTAGTTGCCCGGGCACCTGAGCAGGTTGCGTAGGGTATTCAGGCGCCGGGAGCAGCCCCAGCTCGCCAGTTGCTCCGGTTCAGGATTATGTAGTCCCTGCTATGCCTGAGGACGAGCAGCGCAGGTTGGAGAGATTCAGCAGACTTCAGCCTCCGACTTTCAACGGTACAGATGGCGAGGATGCCTAGGGATTTCTAGATAGGTTCCAGAGGATAGTGCATACCGCGGGTATTTTCGAAACCAGTAAGGTCTCATTTTCTACATTTCAGTTTGCGGGTGCTGCCTTTACATTGTGGGAGTCGCTCGAGAGGCGTAGACCGGTTGGTTCAGCACCTCTTACCTGGCGACAGTTCTCCACGATCTTTTTGGAGAAGTATGTTCCTCAGTCCCACAGAGAGGAGCAGCGCAGGCAATTTGAGCAGCTGCGCCAGGGAGAGTTATCAGTTACTCAGTACGAGATGAGGTTCTCTGAGTTGGCTAAGTATGATTCTTATATTGTCCCTACTGATAGGGAGAGGGTGAGGATGTTTGTAGATGGTCTTTCTTATCAGCTTCGGTTGCTTATGACTTGGGAGAAAGTATCGAGTGCTTTATTCGAGTAGGTTGTTGACATAGCTCGAGATATTGAGTATGTTCGCTGCAAGGAACGGGAGGAGAGGGAGGCCAAGAGGCCTCGTGGTTCGGGTAGTTCCAGTGGTGCTCCCTTCAGGGGACAGTTTCAGTAGGGTAGGGGTCTTTCATTCAGGCCTCCTCGGTCAGGCCATCCAGCATATGGTGGTGCCTCCTCGGGGCAGGGTCCCAGTGGTTCTCAGTCAGGCCGTACTTCATTTGGTGCCCTCTCAGCTCAGAATGTAGTTCGAGCACCTCCAGTTCAGGGTTCTTCTATGCATGAGTCTTCCAGTGGTCGTACAGGTGCTAGGGGTTTCTATCAGTCCCCGCCTCCAGCTCTAGGGAGTTGCTTTTAGTGTGGAGAGTTCGGGCACGTATGGAGGAAGTGTCCCCGTTGTTCCGGTGGATCTTCTCAGCAGAGGGGCCAGCCTTCGACTTCGGCTCCAGTCACTTCACCACTCGCCCAGGCAGCTAGGGGTGGTGGGCAGACAGCCAGAGGCCGCCCTAGAGGGGGAGGTCGAGCAGGGGGAGGTCAGGCTCGTATGTATGCATTTCCAGCCAGGTCGGATGCTATGACCTCAGATGCCGTGATTGCAGGTATTGTTTCAGTCTGTTGTTGTGATGCCTTGGCTTTATTTGACCCTAGTTCTACATATTCCTATGTTTCTTCATATTTTTTGATTTTCTGGATATGCCCTGCGAGTCTCTAGTCGCCTCTGTTCATGTGTCGACTCCGGTGGGCAATACTGTTGTTGTGGACCGTGTGTATCGGTCGTGCATTATATCTATTGGGGGTCTAGAGACCCAAGTGGACCTACTGGTACTCAGCATGGTCGATTTTGATGTGATATTGGGCATGGATTGGTTATCTCCGTGCTATGTTGATCTTGATTTTCACGCTAAGACCGTGACCTTAGCTATGTCGGGGTGTCCGAGGGTTGAGTGGAAAGGTTCTTACGAGTATATGCCTAGTAGGGTGATTTCTTACCCGAAGGCTCAGCACATGGTTGAGAAAGGGTGTTTATCTTATTTGGCCTTTGTGAGGAATGTCGGTGGTGAGACTCCCGCTATTGATTCAGTTCCTGTGGTCCGTGATTTTCCAAATGTGTTTCCTGTAGACCCACCACGGATGCCACCTGAATGGGATATTGGTTTTTGTATTGACCTGGTGCTAGGCACTCAGCCTGTTTCTATACCCCCATATCATATGGCACCAGCGGAGCTAAAGGAATTGAAGGAGCAGCTTCAGGTTCTCCTGGATAAGGGGTTCATTCGGCCTAGTGTGTCACCTTGGGGTGCACCAGTGTTGTTCGTAAAGAAGAAGGATGGGTCCATGCGTTTGTGTATTGAATATCGGCAGTTGAATAGGGTTACGGTGAAGAACTTGTATCCCTTGCCCCGCATTGATGATTTGTTTGACCAGCTTCAGGGAACCAGAGTGTTTTCCAAGATTGATTTGAGATCTGGGTATCATCAGTTAAGAATTCGGGATTCTGATATTCCGAAGACTGCTTTCAGGACCAGATATGGTCATTATAAGTTCTTGGTTATGTCATTTGGGCTAACCAATGGCCCAGTTGCGTTCATGCAATTGATGAACAGCGTGTTTCAGCCTTATCTTGATTCCTTCGTCATTGTGTTCATTGATGACATCCTAGTTTATTCTCGTATCCAGAAAGAGAATGCTCATCATTTGAGAGTTGTGTTCCAGAGGTTGAGGGAGGAGGAGCTTTATGCGAAATTCTCCAAGTGTGAGTTTTGGCTTGGTTCGGTAGCTTTCTGGGGGCACGTGGTGTCTAGTGAGGGGGTTCAGGTTGATCCAAATAAGATAGAGGCGGTGCAGAGTTGGCCCAGACCATCCTCAGCTACAGAGATTAAGAGTTCCCTTGGTTTGGCAAGTTATTACCGTCGCTTTGTAGAGGGATTCCCTTCAATTGCTTCGCCTTTGACCAGATTGACCCAGAATGGTGCTCTATTCAGATGGTCTGATGAGTGTGAGGAGAGCTTTCAGAAGCTCAAGTCAGCATTGACTACAGCTCCAATGTTAGTTTTGCCTGCGGGTTCGGGTTCTTACACAGTTTATTGTGATACTTCTTGAGTTGGCTTGGGAGTGGTATTGATACAGGACGCTAGGGTGATTGCCTACGCGTCCAGACAGTTGAAGGTGCACGAGAAGAATTATGCGGTGCACGATCTTGAGTTAGCTGCCATCGTTCATGCTTTGAAGATTTGGCGGCATTATTTGTATAGAGTGTAGTGTGAGATTTTCACTGATCATCGCAGTTTGCAGTATCTGCTGAGGCAGAAGGACTTGAATTTGCGTCAGAGGAGATGGTTAGAGCTCCTCAAGGATTATGACCTCACTATCTTATGTCATCCGGGAAAGGCCAATGTAGTGACCGATGCGTTGAGTCGCAGAGCAGAGAGTTTGGGGAGTTTAGCTTACCTTCCAGTAGCAGAGCGGCCATTAGCTCTTGATGCTCAGGCCTTAGCAGGTCAATTGGTGATATTGGATTTATCAGAGCCCCCGCGGGTGTTTGCTTGTGTATCCTCTAGGTCTTCTCTTTACGATCAGATTAGAGCACGCCAGTATGATGATCCACATTTGCTTGTTCTTCAGGACGGGGTCCGTCGCGGTGATGCCAGGGATGTGGTTATTGGTGATGATGGGGTCATGAGGATGCAGGGCCAGATTTGTGCCAAATGTAGATGGGCTTCGAGATTTGATTCTAGCAGAGGCTCATAGTTCGCGGTATTCCATCCATCCAGGTGCCGCGAAGATGTATCAGGATTTGAGGCAGCATTATTGGTGGAGGAGAATGAAGAGGGGCATTGTGGAGTTTGTGGCTCGGTGTCTCAACTGTCAGCAGGTCAAGTATGAGCACCAGAGACCTGGTGGATTGCTTCAGAGGTTTGATATTCTGGAGTAGAAGTGGGAGCGGATCACCATGGACTTCGTAGTTGGACTCCCACGGACTTCGAGGAGGTTTGATGCTATATGGGTTATTATGGATTGGTTGACCAAGTCCGCGCACTTCATTCTTTTGGTACTACGTATTCATTGGAGAGTTTAGCTGAGATTTATATCAGGGAGATTGTCCGATTGCATGGGGTTTCCATTTCTATCATTTCCGACAGAGGCACTCAGTTCACATCTCAGTGTTGGAGATCCGTGCAGAGAGAGTTGGGTACTCAGGTGAGTTGAGCACAGCGTTTCATCCTCAGACTGACGGGCAGTAGGAGCGTACCATTCAGATTTTGGAGGATATGTTGCGTGCTTGTGTGATTGACTTTGGTGGTTTATGGGATCAGTTTCTGACACTAGCGGAGTTTGCATATAATAACAGCTATCAGTCCAGTATTCAGATGGCTCCGTATAAGGATTTGTATGGTAGGAGGTGTAGGTCTCTGGTTGGTTGGTTTGAGCCGGGAAAGGCCATGCTATTGGGAACGGACTTGGTTCAGGATACTTTAAGTAAGGCAAAGTTAATTCAGGAGCGGCTTCGCACGGCGCAGACAAGGCAGAAGAGTTATGCGGACCGGAAGGTCCAAGATGTGTCTTTCATGGTTGGAGATAAGGTGTTGCTGAAGGTGTCACCCATGAAGGGTGTTATGAGATTCGGGAAAAGAGGGAAGCTAAGTCCCAGGTTCATTGGGCCATTTGAGGTACTTCATAGGGTTCGGGAGGTGGCTTATAGGCTTGCTATGCCTCCTAGTTTATCGAGTATTCATCTAGTATTCCATGTTTCGATGCTCCGGAAGTATGTTGGCGACCCTTCCCATGTTTTGGACCTCAGCACGGTTCAGCTCGACGGTGATATGTCATATGAGGTGGAGCCAGTGGCTATTTTGGGTCGACAGATCAGGAAGCTGAGGTCTAAGGATATAGTTTCAGTAAAGGTTCAGTGGAGAGGGCAGCCGGTGGAGGATGCCACCTGGGAGACCGAGCGAGAGATGCGGGACAGATATCCACACTTATTTGAGACTCCAGGTATGTTTCTAGACCCGTTCGAGGACGAAAGTTTGTTTAAGAGAGGGAGGATGTAACGACCCTACCGGTCGTTCCGTGAGATTGACCCCCTTTCCACTCTTTTTGCATTTGTTATTTATCGCTATCCTGTTTTTGATGTGTTGGATCAATTGGTTTGGGTCCGGAGTGGTTATGGTGAGGGTTTAGGCACTTAGCCTTTTAAAGTAGCCTAATAGTTGAGAAAGTCAACTGAGAGTTGACTTATTGGTAAACAACCTTGGAATGTGCATTTTATGGCACGGATAGCTTCGTTTGGCGATTTGGGACTTAGGAGTGTGTTTAGAATATTTTTGTGATGTCCAGTGTAGAATTAGGCCTGAATTGGCGAAAGTTAGTTTTTGGCGATTTTCGGTTGGCAGTGGAAAATAGTCTATCGGGGCCGGAATGGAATTCCGGAAGTTGGAGCAGGTTCGTAATGTCATTTTGGATATGTCTGCAAAATTTCAGGTCAATCGAAGGTGTTTTGGTTGGTTTCGGCGTAGTTGGCGAAATTTGGAAGTTTCAAAGTTCTTAGGCTTGAATTTGATGTAAATTTGATGTTTTGTGTTGTTTTTGGTGTTTCGAAGGCTCGACTAAGTTTGAATGATGTAATGGGATATGTTGGTATGTTTGGTTGAGGTCCCAAGGGCCTCGGATGTGTTTTGGATGGTTAACGGATCGATTTTGAGTTTTGGAACTTGGTTGGTTTGCTGTGTTTCTGCAGCAGAGTTTTACTCTATGCGTTCGCGGAGGGGGTCTCGCGTTTGCATAGAGTGTTTGGTGGAAGAGGCCCAGTTGTTCTATGTGTTCGCGGGAGAAGGGGTGCGAACGCGGAGTATTGAGCTGGGTGTTCATCGCGGACGCGGGGGTGTGTGTGCGTTCGCGTATAGTTGTGAGCCTGTTGGGGACCCCAGGGGTATTGGCCTATGCGTTCGCGTGTTAGGGGACGCGTTCGGGAAAGACCTGGGGTGGTAGTGCTTCGCATTCGTGGGCTTGAGGTCGTGTTCGCGTAGAGTTAAATTAGGGGCCTGTTGGATTGTTCTATGCGAACGCGGTCCTAGTGACGCGTTCGCGATGAAGAAATGTTTTAGCTGGGCAGAATGTTAAAAAGGCCTAAGGTGCGAATTTGGCTTATATTTCCTCCATTGTTGCATGCGAGTTGAGAGCTATTTGAAAGTGATTTGAAGGGAAATCAAGGGAAATCATTTGGAGGTAAGATTTTCAACTTCATAACTCGTTTTTATGTCAATTCTTAAGTGATTAAACCATAAAATTTCTGGAAATTGAACCAAAGTTGGGGAAGAAGGGTGCATGGAAAATTTATTTTTCTTTTGAGGATTTGAGTGGGCAATTGTGGTCCGATTTTAGTATTCTTGGTATGTATAGCGTCGTGGGAGGACGAGGTTTCTAATGATGTAAAAATTATCAAATTCCGAGATGTGGGCCCAGGGCACGGGTTTGGCCGAATTGCGAGATTTTTTATTAAATTAATAATTTTCGATTGGGTTGTGTTCCTTGAGTATATATTGATAATGTTAACTGGTTTTGGCTAGATTCGGAGCAATCGGGAGCCAATTTGAGGGGCAAAAGCATAGCGGACTAGTGTTGTGGCCCGGTAGAGGTAAGTAATGGCTATATATCTCGTCCAAAGGGTATGAAACCCCGGACTGCGTATTTCTTACTGTTTCTAGAATGGCGCACATGTCGGATGACGAGTATGTGGCGCGTACTGACTTTTGGATTGTACTAGGTCCTCTCTGCGGCGACTAATGAGTTGCATATTTACTCAAAACCTTATGTTAATTATGTTCTAAAGAATTGTGTAATATTTGGGTTGTGAGCCATGTTTGGGGCCTAGTACCAATCTGTTTTAGACCCTTGGGGGCTATTTTACTGATATTCTCACTACTTGAAACTATGATTTTTCACTCAGTCTTTCTTGTGAAATTGTTGACACTCTTGTTTGATGATATTACGATTTCTTGAAATGGAATACTAATTGGGTCGAGAACCCCGTTTTATTTATGGCTTGAGTGGCATGTTGAGAGTGTCTGACTGACTGCGGTCGAGGGCCAATGTTGTGAGGATATTTATGATATGAGACATGCCGAGAGCCTAAGAGTGATTGATGCCATGATTTAGTTGTTTATTTAGCGCTTGCGCTGTAGGATCCCCTCCGAAGTCAGAGTCCGTACACACCCCCAGTGAGAGCAGGTACCTACCGAGTGCCGAGTGATGAGTGATTGGGAGGTATGAGTGACTGTGAGGTGCTGAGTGACTGATTATGAGTGACTATGACATGCCCGATGGGCTGATTATGATACATGTTTTTGTCCGATGGGCTACTGATGATTTTACTACTTTCACTCTAAGCTTATGAAATTCGTTTTGCTCGAGGGGCCTCTACATGATTCATTTCATTTTTATACTAGACCTTTCGGTTGAAGTTGTTGAAAAATGTATATTTTAAAAGGGTTTTTCGGAAGTGGATTTTTGAGGCACGACTATTTCATACATCTATGTTATACTATTTGAAAGTAAGGTTGTGCCTCTTGTGATTTGATGACATTGATTTTATATGTTCTTGCTGCTCATACTTGATTTATTTTCATTACTACTGAGTTGGAGTACTCACATTACTCCCTGCACCTCTGTGTGCAGATTCAAGAGCAGACATCGAGCATTAGCCTTTATTCCGCAACGGAGCCAGATTTGCGGGATATAGAGGTAGTTGTCCAGCGTCCGCAGCATCTCTGTTTTTCCCTCCATGTTGTATCTTCATTTCATTCGGAGGTTTTGTATTATGAAAGTATATTATGGATTATTCTTCTAGATGCTCATGATACGTTGGCTCTGGGTTTTGGGGTTGGTAGTATTGTATTATGATGACCTACTTTATTCAGTAGTTTCTGTATATTTATGAAATGCTCAGATTTTTGGAAATGGGATTTTTAAAAGAAACTGTGAACATGTAATATATTTGCTAGCCTAGTTCCACGATAGGCACCATCACGGCCGGCTTAGGATTTGGGGTCGTGACAGTTTTGGTATCAGAGCCCTAGGTTACATAGGATTCGACGGTCAAGATCAGGTTTAGTAGAGTCTTGCGGATCGGTACGGAGACGTCTGTACTTATCTTCGAGAGGCTGCCGAAATTCTATGAAACATTTCTATCTTTCTTGAACTCTTTCGTGCTGATCTATTTATTCTTAAAATCTGAACTTACGTTGTAACATTCTCTCACAGATAGTGAGGACACGCCGAACCGATCAGAGTAACCAGTCACCGGCTAGACCAGTCGGAGGTCGAGGCCGTGGTAGAGGTAGGGGCCTGACCGTGCAGCAGCCGGGGCAGTACCTCAGGATCCCCCTACGGATCATGATAAGGTTCCCGCCGATGGTATCCCAGCAGGACAGGCTCAGGCACCAGCAGTGCGTATGGTTATTCCGGGTCTTCAGGAGGCCCTATTTCAGATATTGATAGTATGCACCAGTTTGGCTCAGGCAGTCGCCATGTCTTCTTCTGCCACTACAGCTGAGGCCGGGGGAGGCAATCAGACTCCAGTTTCCCGGGGACCTGAGCAGGCTGCACATGGTATTTAGGCACCGGGAGCAGCCCCAGCTCCGTTAGTTGCTCCGGTTCAGGATTATGTGGTCCCTGCTATGCCTGAGGACGAGCAGTGCAGGTTGGAGAGATTCAGCAGAATTCAGCCTCCGACTTTCAGCGGTACAGAGGGCGAGGATGCCCAGGGATTTCTAGATAGGTGCCAGAGGATACTGCATACCGCGGGTATTTTGGAGACCAGTGGAGTCTCATTTGCTACATTTCAGTTTGCGGGTGCTGCCTTTACATGGTGGGAGTCGGTCGAGAGGCGTAGATCGGTTGGTTCAGCACCTCTTACCTGGTGGCAGTTCTCCACGATCTTTTTGGAGAAGTATGTTCCTCAGTCCCACAGAGAGGAGCAGCGCAGGCAGTTTGAGCAGCTGCGCCAGGGAGAGTTATCAATTACTCAGTATGATATGAGGTTCTCCAAGTTGGCTAGGTATGCTTCTGAGATTGTCCCTATTGATAGGTAGAGGGTGAGGAAGTTTGTGGATGGTCTTTCTTATCAGCTTCGGTTGCTTATGACTCGGGAGAGAGTATCGGGTGCTTCATTCTAGCAGGTTGTTGACATAGCTCGAGATATTGAGTCTGTTCGCCGCTAGGAGCAGGAGGCCAAGAGACCTCGTGGTTCAGGCAGTTCCAGTGGTGCTCCCTTCAGGGGACAGTTTCAGCAGGGTAGGGGTCGTTTATTCAGGCCTCCTCAGTCAGGTCGTCCAGCTTATGGTGGTGCCTTCTCGGGGTAGGGTCCCCGTGGTTCTCAGTCAGGCCGTACTTCATTTGGTGCCCTCCCAGCTCAGAGTACAGCTCGAGCACCTCCAGTTTAGGGCTCTTCTATGCATGAGTCTTCCAGTGGTCATACAGGTGCTAGGGGTTTCTATCAGTCCCCGCCTCCAGCTCCAGGGAGTTGCTTTGAGTGTGGAGAGTTTGGACACATGTGGAGGCAGTGTCCCCGCTGTTCCGGTGGATCTTCTAACCAGAGGGGCCAGCCCTCGACTTCTGTTCCAGTCACTTCACCACCCGCCCAGAAAGCTAGGGGTGGCGGTCAGTCAGCCAGAGGCCACCCTAGAGGGGGAGGTCGAGTAAGGGGAGGTCAGGCTCGAATGTATGCATTTCCATCCAGGACGGATGCTATGGCCTCAGATGCCGTGATTGCAGGTATTGTTTCAGTTTGTTTCCGTGATGCCTTGGCTTTATTTGACCTTTGTTCTACATATTTCTATGTTTCTTCATATTTTTCCGGTTTTCTGGATATGCCCCGTGAGTCTCTAGTCGCCTCTTTTTCATGTGTCGACTCCGGTGGGCGATACTGTTATTGTGGATCGTGTGTATCGGTCGTGCATTATATCTATTGGGGGTCTGGAGACTCGAGTGGACCTACTGTTACTCAGCATGGTCGATTTTGACATGATATTGGGTATGGATTGGTTATCTTCGTGCCATGTTGTTCTTGATTGTCACGCTAAGACCGTGACCTTAGCTATGCCAGGGTGTTCAAGGGTTGAGTGGAGAGGTTCTTCCGAGTATATGCCTAGCAGGGTGATTTCTTACCTGAAGGCTCAGCGCATGGTTGAGAAAGGGTGTTTATCTTATTTGGCCTTTGTGAGGGATGTCGGTGGTGAGACTCCTGCTATTGATTCAGTTCCTGTGGTCCGTGATTTTCCAGATGTGTTTCCTGCAGACCTACCAAGGATGCCACCTAACAGGGATATTGATTTTGGTATTGACCTGGTGCTAGGCACTCAGCCTGTTTCTATCCCCCCATATCATATGACACCAGTGGAGCTAAATGAATTGAAGGAGCAGCTTCAAGAGCTCCTGGATAAGGGGTTTATTCGGCCTAGTGTGTCACCTTGGGGTGCACCGGTGTTGTTCGTAAATAAGAAGGATAGGTCCATGCGTATGTGTATTTACTATCGGCAGTTGAATAGGGTTACGGTGAAGAACCGGTATCCCTCGCCCCCCATTGATGATTTGTTTGACCAGCTTCTGGGAGCCAAAGTATTTTCCAAGATTTATTTGGGATCTGGGTATCATCAGTTAAGGATTCGGGATTCTGATATTTCGAAGACTGCTTTCAGGACCAGATATGGTCATTATGAGTTATTGGTTATGTCGTTTGGGCTGACCAATGCCCCAGCTGCGTTCATGCAATTTATGAACTGTGTGTTTCAGCCTTATCTTGATTCCTTCATCATTATGTTCATTGATGACATCCTAGTTTATTCTCGTAGCCAGGAAGAGCATGCTCAGCACTTGAGAGTTGTGTTGCAGAGCTTGAGGGAGGAGGAGTTTTATGCGAAATTCTCCAAGTGTGAGTTTTGGCTTGGTTCGGTAGCTTTCTTGGTGCACGTGGTGTCCAGTGAGGGAATTCAAGTTGATCCAAAGAAGATAGAGGTGGTGCAGAGTTGGCCTAGACCGTCCTCAGCTACAGAGATTAGGAGTTTCCTTGGTTTGGCAGGTTATTACCGTCGTTTTGTAGAGGGATTCACTTCTATTGCTTTTCCTTTGACCAGATTGACCCAGAAGGGTGCTCTATTCAGATGGTCTGAGTGTGAGGAGAGCTTTCAGAAGCTCAAGTCAGCATTGACTACAGCTCCCCTACTAGTTTCGCCTGCGGTTTCGGGTTCTTACACAATTTATTATGATGCTTCTAGAGTTGGCTTGGGAGCGGTATTGATGCAGGACGGTAGGGTGATTGCCTACACGTCCAGACAGTTGAAGGTGCACGAGAAGAATTATCCTGTGCACGATCTTGAGTTAGCTGCCATCGTTCATGCTTTGAAGATTTGGCGGCATTATTTGTATGGAGTGCAGTGTGAGATTTTCACTGATCATCATAGTTTGCAGTATTTTCTGAGGCAGAAGGACTTGAATTTGCATCAGAGGATATGGTTAGAGCTCCTCAAGGATTATGACCTCACTATCTTATGTCATCCGGGAAAGGCCAATGTAGTGGCCGATGCCTTGAGTCGCAGAGCAGAGAGTTTGGGGAGTTTAGCTTACCTTTCAGTAGCAGAGCGACCATTAGCTCTTGATGTTCAGGCCTTAGCAGGTCAGTTGGTGAGATTGGATTTATCAGAGCCCCCGCGGTTGTTGGCTTGTGTAGCCTCTGGGTCTTCTATTTACGATCATATTAGAGCACGCCAGTATGATGATCCACATTTGCTTATTCTTCAGGACCGAGTCCGTTGCGGTGATGCCAGGGATGTGGTTATTGGTGATGATGGTGTCATGAGGATGCTAGGACGGATTTGCGTGCCCAATGTAGATGGGCTTTGAGATTTGATTCTAGCAGAGGCTCATAGTTCGCGGTATTCCATCAATCCGTGTGCCGCGAAGATGTATCAGGATTTGAGGTAGCATTATTGGTGGAGGAGAATGAAGAGGGATGTTGTGGAGTTTGTGGCTCGGTGTCTCAACTGTTAGTAGGTCATGTATGAGCACCAGAGACCTTGGTGGATTGCTTCAGAGGTTTGATATTCCGGAGTGGAAGTGGGAGCGGATCACCATGGACTTCGTAGTTGGACTCCCACGGACTTTGAGGAGGTTTGATGCTATATAGGTTATTGTGAATCGGCTGACCAAGTCCGCGCACTTCATTCATGTTTGTACTACGTATTCATCGGAGAGGTTAGCCGAGATTTATATCAGGGAGATTGTCTAATTGCATGGGGTTCCCGTTTCTATCATTTCCGACAGAGGCACTCAGTTCACATCTCAGTTTTGGAGAGCCGTGTAGAGAGAGTTGGGTACTCAGGTTGAGTTGAGCACAGCGTTTCATCCTCAGAACGACCGGTAGTCAGAGCGTACCATTCAGATTTTGGAGGATATGTTGCGTGCTTGTGTGATTGACTTTGGTGGTTTATAGGATATGTTGCGTGCTTGTGTGATGGCTCCGTATGAGGCTTTGTATGGTAGGAGGTGTAGGTCTCCGGTTGGTTGGTTTGAGCCCGGCGAGGCCAGGCTATTGGGCATGGACTTGGTTCAGGATGCTTTGAGTAAGGCAAAGTTGATTCAGGAGCGACTTCGCAGCGCAGTCTCGGCACAAGAGTTATGCGGACCGGAAGGTCCGAGATGTGTCTTTCATGGTTGGGGATAAGGTGTTGCTGAAGGTGTCACCCATGAAGGGTGTTATGAGATTCGGAAAGAGAGGGAAGCTGAGTCCCAGGTTCATTGGTCCATTTGAGGTACTTCAGAGGGTTGGGGAGGTGGCTTATAGGCTTGCTATGCCTCCTAGTTTATCAAGTATTCATCCAGTATTCCATGTTTCGATGCTCCGGAAGTATGTTGGCGACCCTTCCCATGTTTTGGACCTCAGCACGTTTCAGCTCGAGGGTGATATGTCATATGAGGTGGAGCTAGTGGCTATTTTGGGTCGACAGATCAGGAAGCTAAGGTCTAAGGATATAGTTTCAGTGAAGGTTCAGTGGAGAGGGAAGCCGGTGGAGGATGCCACCTGGGAGACCGAGCAGGAGATGCGTGAAAGATATCCTCACTTATTTGAGACTCCAGGTATGTTTCTAGACCTGTTCGAGGACGAACGTTAGTTTAAGAGGGGGAGGATGTATCGACGCGACCGGTCGTTCCGTGAGATTTACCCTGTTTCCCCTATTTCTGCATTTGTTATTTATCGCTATCATATTTTTTATGTGTTGGATCTGTTGATTTGGGTCTGGAGTGGTTATGGTGAGGGTTTAGGCATTTAGCCTTTTAAAGTACCCTAATAGTTGAGAAAGTCAACTGAGAGTTGACTTATTGGTAAACGACCTCGAAATGCGGATTTTATTGCTCGGATAGCTTCGTTAGGTGATTTAGGACTTAGGAGTGTGTTTAGAATATTTTTGTGATGTCCGGTGTAGAATTAGGCTTGAATTGGCGAAAGTTAGTTTATGGCGATTTTCGGTTGGCAGTGGAAAATAGGCTATCGGGGCCTATTTTCCAATGTCATTTTGCTTATATATGCAAAATTTCAGGTCAATCGTAGGTGTTTTGGTTGGTTTCGGCCTGGTGGCAAAATTTGGAAGTTTCAAAGTTCTTAGGCTTGAATTTGATGTAAATTTAGTTTTTTTGTGTTGTTTTTGGTGTTTTAAAGGCTCGACTAAGTTTGAATGATGTTATGGGATATGTTTGTATGTTTGGTTGAGGTCCCGAGGGCCTCGGATGTGTTTCGGATGGTTAACGAATCGATTTTGAGTTTTGAAACTTGGCTGGTTTGCTGGTGTTTCTGCAGCAGAGTTTTACTCTATTCATTCGCAGAGGGGGTCTCGCGTTCGCATAGAGTGTTTGGTGGAAGGGGTCCAGTTGTTCTATGTGTTCTCAGGAGAAGGGGTGCGAACGCGGAGTGTTGAGCTGGGTGGTCATCGCGGACGCAGGGGTGAGTGTGCGTTCGCGTAGAGTTGTGAGCCTATTGAGGACCCCAGGGGTATTGGCCTATGCGTTCGCGTGTCTGGGGACGCGTTCGCGAAGGCCTGGGGTGGCAGTGCTTAGCGTTCGCGTGCTTGAGGCCGCGTTCTCGTAGAGTTAAATTAGGGGCCTGTTGGATTGTTCTATGCGAACGTGGTCCTAGTGACGCGTTCGCGATGAAGAAATGTTTTAGCCGGGCAGAATGTTTAAAAAGGCCTGAGGTGCGAATTTGGCTTATATTTCCTCCATTGTTGCATGCGAGTTGAGAGCTATTTGAGAGGGATTTGAAGGGAAATCATTTGGAGGTAATATTTTCAACTTCATAACTCATTTTTATGTCAATTCCTAAGCGATTAAACCATAAATTTTCTGGAAATTGAACCAAAGTTGGGGAAGAAGGGTGCATGGAAAATTTATTTTTCTTTTGAGGATTTGAGTGGGCAATTGTGGTCCGATTTTAGTGTTCTTGGTATGTATAGAATCATGGGAGGACTAGGTTTCTAGTAATGTAAAAATTATCGAATTTCGAGACGTGGGCCCGGGGCTCGAGTTTGGCCGAATTGCGAGATTTTTTATTAAATTGATAATTTTCGATTGGGTTGTGTTCCTTGAGTATATATTGATAATGTTAACTGGTTTTGGCTAGATTCGTAGCAATCGGGAGCCAATTTGAGGGGCAAAAGCATAGCGGACTAGTGTTGTGACCGGGTAGAGGTAAGTAATGGCTATAATTCTCGTCCTGAGGGTATGAAACCCCGGACTACGTATTTCTTACTATTTCTAGAATGGCGCACATGTCGAATGACGAGTATCTGGCGCGTACTGACTTTTGGATTGGACTAGGTCCTCTCCGCGGCGACTAATGAGTTGCATATTTACTAAAAACCTTATGTTAATTATGTTCTAAAGAATTGTGTAATATTTGGGCTGTGAGCCATGTTTGGGACCTAGTGTCGATCTGTTTTAACCTCTTGGGGGCTATTTTACTGATATTCTCACTACTTGAAACTATGATTTTTCACTCAGTCTTTCTTGTGAAATTGTTGACACTCTTATTTGATGATATTACGATTTCTTGAAATGGAATACTAATTTGGTCGAGAACCCCGTTTTATTTATGGCCCGAGTGGCATGTTGAGAGTGTCTGACTGAGTGCGGCCGAGGGCTAATGTTGTGAGGACATTTATGATATGAGACAGGTCGAGGGCCTGAGAGTGATTGATGCCATGATTTGGTTGTTTATTTAGCGCTTGGGCTGAAGGAGCCCCTCCGAAGTCGGAGTCTATACACACCCCCAGTGAGCGCAGGTACCTACCGAGTGACGAGTGACGAGTGATTGGGAGGTATGAGTGACTATGAGGTGTTGAGTGACTGTGAGGTACTGAGTGACTGATTATGAGTGACTGTGAGGCATGCCCGAGGGGTTGATTATGATACATGTTTTTGCCCGAGGGGCTACTGATGATTTTACTACTTTCACTCTGAGCTTATGAAATACGTTTTGCCCGAGAGGCCTCTATATGATTCATTTAATTTTTATACTAGACCTTTCGGTTGAAGTTGTTGAAAAATGTATATTTTAAAAGGGTTTTTCGGAAGTTGATTTTTAAGGCACGACGATTTCATACATCTATGTTATACTATTTGAAAGTAAGGTTGTGCCTCTTGTGATTTGATGACATTGATTTTATATGTTCTTGCTGCTCAGACCTGATTTATTTTCATTACTACTGAGTTGGTGTACTCACATTACTCCCTGCACCTCTGTGTGCAGATTCAAGAGCAGACATCGAGCATTAGCCTTTATTCCGCAGCGGAGCCAGATTTGCGGGTGTAGAGGTAGCTGTCCAGCATCCGCAGCATCTCTGTTTTTCCCTCCCTATTGTCTCTTCATTTCATTCGGAGGTTTTGTATTATGATAGTATATTATGACTTATTCTTCTAGATGCTCATGACATGTTGGCTCCGGGTTTTGAGGTTGGCAGTATTGTATTATGATGACCTACTTTATTCAGTAGTTTCTGTATATTTATGAAATGATCAGACTTTTGGAAATGGGATTTTTAAAAGAAATTGTGAACATGTGATATATTGTCTAGCCTAGTTCCACGATAGGCGCCATCACGGTCGGCTTAGGATTTGGGGTCGTGACATGAAGGTATTGAACGAAGCTTACGTACCTAACAATATTACTAGTGGGGAGATGGCTAACATGGTAGGGCAAGTACTGGAGAGCCACAAGATCACTTTTCATTAAGACGAATTTCCACTAGAGGAATTAAGTCACAACAAGGCACTGCACATCACGGTACAATGCGAGGATAAACTAATTTCCAGGGTTTTGATAGACGGAGGTTCCAGTCTCAACATTTTTCCACTAATAACATTGAAAAGATTGGGTAAAGGTTTGCATGAAATACGAGCAGGGACTATGAATATGAAGGCATTCGATGGGTCTCAAAGGGCTACAATTGGGGAAACTAATCTATGCTTACAAATGGGCCCGACTTGGTTTGATGTTGAATTCCAAGTACTCGACATATCCGCCTTGTACAACTTATTATTGGTACGACCTTGGATACATGTCGTTGGGGATGTGGCTTCTACTTTGTACCAGGCAGTGAAATTCGAATGGAATCATCAAGAGGTGATCATTCATGAAGACGGGAGTAATCCCATTTATACCAACCAAACTGTTCTTTTCGTGGAAAATAGAAGGAAGTTATGGGGGAGACTTATCATCACATCGATCGCGTCAATGCAATTGAGAAGGACAAGTGGTGGAGCAGCAAAATAGAAAGCATACTGTCATGAGCAGGGTATGAGCTCGGTAAAGGGCTCGGGAAGAACCTCCAAGGTATTACCAAACCGATACAGATAAAACGTCATGGCACGACCTTTGGACTTGGATATCAGTACACCTAGAAGGAGTATGACGATTGGTCGCCGCTATGGCGTGGTCCTTATTACCCTCTTGAGCAGCCGGTCATTTGAGCCAACCCTTCCATCAGGCCGACATGATATGGGGATCGGAAGAAGATGAAGTTCTAACTGGCTTAAAGAACATGTTCTTGGAAGATGAAGACATAGATTGCAGTGTGATAGTTGAAGAGGAGGAAGAAGAAGGCCTCGTCATCCAGACAGTGGAGAAGAGTGTTGTTCTCAGGAACTGGACCGCCACATTATCCAGGGCCCGATGAGTCCCGGGGTAGCATGGCTGCTAGTGTCATTCATTTTGAAAACAATTTCTTTTGAGCATTTTTGTTTAAAACATTTTTCTTTCCTTTCAGTACTTTGCTTTGGAAAACATTGTTTGAAGTCATTAAAATTTGCTTTGTTTGACGTATCAATATTTATCAACGACTTGATGTTTTATTATTATTATCTTTCATATCTTTCTCTCTACAGCATTACTATTTCTTACCTTGATGAACCAACGACTGTGACATGTAATGAGATAACGCAACATAAGGATAGTGACTCGGAAGAGATAGAAGAAGAAGATATGATACCTGAGGAACTCGTCAAAGAAGTTGAGAATTTTGAGAACAAACCTAAGTCCAACCTGGATGAGATTGAGGTAGGCAACTTGGGAGATTCTGAAACCATCAAAGAAACTCATATAAGCATTCACTTGTCACCATCAGAGAAGGAAGAGTACACTCATTTCCTGAGAGAGTATGAGGACATTTTCGCATGGTCATATGACGATATGACCGGGTTGAGCACATCCATAGTGTCTCACAAGTTACCTACCAATCCAATGTGTCCACCAGTAAAGCAGAAACACAGAAAGTTCAAACCAGACATGAGTCTAAAAATCAAGGAAGAAGTCACCAAGCATATCAAAGCTAAGGTCCTCAGGGTAGTTGAATATCCAACTTGGTTGGCCAATATTGTGCTAGTTCCGAAGAAATTCAGGAAAGTCGGGGTGTGTGTCGACTATCAGGATTTAAACAGAGCAAGTCTCAAAGATGATTTTCCACTACCAAATATACACATACTAATCGACAATTGTGCCAAGCATGAGCTCCAATCCTTTGTAGATTGCTTCGCCAGTTATCATCAGATTTGAATGGATGAAGAAGACGCGGAGGAAACCGCTTTCATCACGCCGTGGGGAGTGTACTGTTACAAAATAATGTTGTTTGTTTTAAAGAATATTGGAGCCACCTATATGAGGGCCATGACAACCATTTTCCATGACATGATACACAAGGAGATACAAGTATATGTGCATGACGTCATCATCAAATCCAAGAAGGCCACAGATCATATAACGGATTTGAGAAAGTTCTTTGACCGGCTGTGGAAGTACAACCTGAAACTGAACCCCGCAAAATATTCCTTTGGAGTTCCTGCCGGAAAATTGCTAGGATTCATTATCAGCCGCCGAGAAATTGAGTTAGACCCGTCAAATCTATCCAGGAGTTAACACCACCAATGAACAAGAAGGACGTGATGAGTTTCTTGGGACGTCTCAACTACATCAGCTGCTTCATAGCGCGATCAACTTTAATATGTGAACCAATTTTCAAAATGCTGAAGAAGGATGCCGCCACCGGCTGGACAGAAGACTGTCAGAAGGCTTTTGACAAAATCAAGGAATACCTGTCCACACCACCAGTCTTAGTCCCGCCATAACCTGGTAGACCACTACTACTATACCTTTCCATATTGGATGGGGATTTCGATTGTGTCTTGGGATAACATGACGAGACGGGGAGAAAAGAGCAGACTATATATTATCTGAGCAAGAAGTTCACACCTTACGAAGCACGGTACTCCCTGTTGGAACACACTTGCTATGATTTGACATGGATAGCCCAGTAACTGAGGCACTACTTCTGTGCGTATACCACATATCTCATATCGAGAATGGTTCCACTGAAGTATATCTTTCAGAAGCCTATGCCTATAGTAAATCTGGCCAAATGGAAAATATTGCTGAGTGAGTTTGACATCATCTATATAACTCAGAAGGCAGTTAAGGGACAAGCAGCAGATCATCTTGCAGAAAACCTGTAGGAGGAGAATACGAACTACTGAAAATGTATTTTCCTGATGAAGAAGTGTCATTCGTAGGAGAAGATATTGCTGAGCCGTTTTGGTGTCAAAAATCGGTCAACACTACCCGGTGTCCACAAAACTCAGGTTTCCGTGCACCAACAATATGGTGGAGTATGAAGCCTGTATATTAGGGCTTAATTTGGATGTTGACATGAATATTCAGGAATTTCTGGTGATTGGTGATTCAGACCTGCTGGTGCATCAGGTACAAGGAGAATGGGCTACAAAAACACCAAGATACTACCGTATCTGCATCACGTACAAGAGATGATGAAGAGGTTCACGAAGATATAGTTCCGACATATCCCCAGAATCCAAAATGAATTCGCAGATGCACTGCCACTTTGTCCTCCGTGATACAATGCCCGAACAAGAATTTCATCAATCCCATTCTGGTGAGAATTCATAATCGGCCAGCTTACTGTGCTCATTGAAGAAGAAACAAATGGGAATCCATGGTTCCACGATATCAGGGAATATTTGGCAAAAAGAGAATATCTAGAGCATGCAAACCACACCCAAAAACGCACACTTCGGAGGTTGTCTGACCATTTCTTCCAGAGTGGAGGAATTTTATATAGACAAACTCTAGATCTAGGGCTATTACGGTGTGTCGACGCCAAAGAAGACTCCAAACTTCTTGAAAAGATACACGCCGGAACCTGCGGCATACATATGAATGGTTTCATCCTAGCCAAGAAGATACTCAGAGCCGGATAATTTTGGATGACTATGGAAACAGACTACATCAGGTAAGTCCAGATTTTCCATCAGTGCCAGATACACGCAGATACGATACGTGTACCTCCAAACGAACTCAATGCATCAAGCGCACCTTGGACTTTTACTACCTAGGTAATGGATGTCATCGGACCAATCAATCCCACCACTTCAAACGGGCACAGGTTCATTCTAGTGGCCATCAAATTTTTCATAAAATGGGTTGAAACTGCATCTTACAATGTTGTAACCAAGAAAGTCATCACAGATTTTGTCAGGGATCGTATTGTTTGTCAATTCGGGGTTCTAGAATCCATCATCACTGACAATGCCGCCAATCTCAATAGTGATCTGATGAAATTCATGTGTGAAACCTTCAAAATCAAGCATAAAAACTCCACTGCATACCGACCCCAAATGAATGGAGTCGTGGAGGCCGCCAATAAGAACATCAAGAAGATACTAAGGAAGATGGTAGAGAATCATAAACAATGGCACAAGAAGTTACCATTTGCCTTATTAGGATACCGTACCACAGTCCGTACGTCAATCGAGGAAACCCTTTATATTTTGGTCTACGGTACTGAAGCCGCCATCTCTGCCGAGGTAGAAATTCCATCTTTGAGAATCATACAAGAAGCTGAACTCAGTAATGCAAAATGGATAAGAAGCCGCTATGAGAAATTAGCTCTCATTGATGGGAAAAGAATGAATGAAGTGTGTCATGGTCAACTCTATCATAACAGAATGTCTAGAGCTTTCAAGAAAAGGGTCAAACCTAGATAATTCGCACCGGGGCAGCTGGTACTGAAACGGATCTTTCCACATCAAGATGAAGACTGTCACACCTCCTTTTTCACCCCCAGTAAAGGTAATAAGGTAGTTTTTCCACTTTAAGTGGCATTATTCGATTTAGAGATTTATTTATTTGTTTCAGAGTCGCCACCTGGATTTTTTTTTATGGTGTTCCAGGACACCATTGATTTATTAAAAATCCCAAATCGAGGAATTTTGACTCTGTTTAAATTGTCTGCGAACCAGAAATCCAGGTAAGGAATTCTGTTAACCCGGGAGAAGGTGTTAGGCATTCCCGAGTTCCGTGGTTCTACCACGGCCGCTTAATGATTAAACTTGGCCTAAATTTTTTAATTACTGATTTTATACTTATGTGCATTTTTATATTTTTTACCTCTTTTATTATTCTTTTGTATTCAAAGAGTTCTTTTGAGACGGGTTACATATGCGTAAACCCGTGGAAATTGGGATGTGTCAAAGATCATGTCAGGTGGACTTGTACATAATTCTCGGCACTGAATTTATTTAAAGAGATAACCAAAGTTGCGCAAGCGCGTATTTTTTGTTTTATTGTCAAAAAGAAATCTAAAATCGCGTCACGCGGGCGTGTACGTAATTCCGATAATTTTTTAGAAATCCGTTTCTAAAGGTATCTCTACGAATGTTCATTTTAATCTTTATTTGCGTTACATAAACGTATACACAATTTAAGAAAAAATATATTTAGTTATTGGAGGAATTATATGTATTCAAAGTTACGCGAACGTATACCTTGGTTTTGATTTTGAAAATTGTAATTATGTCACGCGGACGTGTAAAGAATTTTTCACGCTTAATATTTAGGAATATTTTGCTGAAGTTGCGCGAACGCATACCTCGATTTATATTGATCAGAAACTAACTATTGAGATGCGTGAGCATGGAAACAAAGCCTTTTTTCTTGGTTAATAAAGCTTTGATAAACCATTTTAATACATGGACGCTGAAAACTATTACCATATCCCAATTTTCCAGTCAAATAGTTCAGATTGTTTACTCAAGATCAATTCACTAAATACCTTAGATACAAAAAATTTAATACTACTACAACCTTTTGGTCATTTGGAATAAATAAAAGATAGAGATAGTATAACATTTATAAACTTATAATTAAAAAAAGAAGTAGCATGGAGGAGTAGATTTCGAACAAAAAAAAATTCTGATAAAGACACAACTTTGCTTTTAATCCAATGGCTTTACAGTTGTTTCTAGGTTTGTACTTTAACAGCATGGAAATAAAGCTAAAAAAAATAATAATGAACCAACAAGTTCTTTTCAAATTTATTTTTATCAATACTTATTTAAAACTCAAAATTCTACAAATCAAAAGTGAAGAAAAACTAATTCAGTCATTAAAGGAAGTATCTAAGAACATTCAAGGGTTTTACATGACCACCTACTAATATCAAAACACAAAGTAATATATTAATCAATAGCATCTATTTATTTCATAAAAATGTTCAAGGAAACACATACAAATACTGATGAAATAAAAAGAGAACTGGAAATTAACCTTCAAAATAGCTTTTCTCCTTAAATACTCCTTGGCAAAACTTTTACAACAACAGTTATTTGATATGAACAGAGACCATAATCGACACTGAAAAACTCGAAAGCAACCTCGATTATTTAGGAGATGAAGATTAGAAGTGGCTGCCGTAATTGTGATGCTGAAAATTTTTGGGGAATTGCGGGTGGGCCGTTCTTGGCTTTTGGAATTAGGTTAGTATTTTAGTTTTCTTTTCTCATTTTTGCATAGATCTCTTTTCTATATATATATTTTTTTTTTTTGGTGAAGGAGTTTGTCGTTCTAGCCTTTTTTTTTGTGTAGGATTTGGGGTTCTAATTAGAAGGTGTAGAAATGTTTTAGGTCTTAGGTCTAAGGGTGAAGGTCTGTTGGAGAGAAGATTCAAGAAGGAAGCAGAAAAAATCCCCGTTTTCTTTTGTGTATGCTTTTATAGAAGAAGATGAATGGAGTTGTTCAGATGTGAGTGTATGTGATCATGTCTGAATGATGTGAAAGGTGGGGGAGTGGGAGAGAAGTCAGAGGTGAATACGTGAAACGTGGGAAGTTAGGCTAAAAATGGGTATTTATGGAATTGGGATTGTTATCTAATTAAGAAATCAGAGTTTTGAATTAATTTTTTTTAGAAGATAAATTAAAATATTAAATAAGAAGATTAACTAACATTTCTTATAATATAGGAAAATTAAATATTTATATTATAGTTTAAATTATACTAAAAAAAATACTATTATAACTTACATNATATATATATATATATATATATATATATATATATATATATATATATATATATATATATATATATATCTTCTTCTATTTAAACATAGGAACAAATCTTATACCCTAAGATTGTGAATATTTTTGTAATTTTTAATTTTCTTAAATAAAACCTATTAAGAGTAAGATAAAATATTTAAAATATTAAGATTAGACCTAAAAGAAATATTTACACCAAAATAATATAGAATTTAGGTGTGGTCAAAAATTAGTTGTTCACAGCATGCCCCTCTTTGCTTGGAAACATGAAGAGTTTTCAGGCAAAGAAAATGAACATGGTGATTAATTTTTGACCTTACTATTATTTTAAAAGAAAAAGAAGATAAAAGAAAAAGATGAAACCGAGCCTCGGTTTTAGGCAGCCTACATATCCCGGGTTATAAGGGAATCATTTCACGTGTAGTTCAAGTGGAAGAAGAGTGCGGTAGCATGCTTAGGGGGACAGTAGACTGAAGTTCCGTCGAGGTTCCGATCCGCAGTTCCGACTATTACATCAAATGAAAAGAAAATTACATACTCTTGTAATCTAAGAGTTACAAAGTTCCTATCTAAATGCCTTCTGAAGCCTAATCTTGATTCTTGACTTGCTTCTCCCATTGACTCAGAAACTTGATGCTCTCGATGTAACAGACTATGGAATATTCTCACAAGCCTGATTTTTGATCATGTGATAAGAAGATGGATCTTGAGACCCTGTGTCTCAGCATGCATTATGTCCAAGCTGGTTGCGGCTGGTATTGAGATCTAACGTTCCACTTTCTCGGGCGAGAGCCGGAATTTTTTTTTCTTCTTTTTTTTTTTTGGGCACATCCGATCTGTGCTTTGCGAAAAAACCTACAAGTCATAACAAACAAACAAAACAAACAAAAAATTTCTACCCCAGTTTGCACTAAGAAATTTGTGTGAGTTATTGAAAGCACATTAAACTATCTTTGCTATTGCAAAATAAAGAATTGAAAAAGACACTTTTTTTTAAAATAATAGGGGATGTCGTACCTAGTGTTAACAAGAATGAAGGCAACTAGGGGATGTAGTACCCTGTGTTGGTGATAAGATGAGGCTCGTGGCACTCTGAGATGCTACTAGGGGATGTCGTACCCTATGTTAGCAATGAGAAATACAACCAGGGGATGTAGTACCCTGTGTTAACAATAAGATGAGGCTCATGGCTCGCTGAGATTCTACTAGGGAATGCTGTACCCTGTGTAGGTAGAAAAGAAATGCAGTCAGGGGATGTAATACCCTGTGTTGGAAATAAGATAATGCTTGCAACATTCTGTGGTGCTACTAGGGAATGTCGTACCCTATGTAGGAAGCAAATAATGCGACCAGGGGATGTGGTACCCTGTGTTGACAATAAGATAAGACTCTTGGCTCTCTAAGATTCTACTAGTGAATGTCGTACCCTATGTAGGCAGAAAATAATGCAGCCAAGGGATGTAGTACCATGTGCTGACAATAAGATGCAACCAGGGAATGTAGTACCCTGTGTTGGCAATAATATGAGGCTCGCGGCACTGTGAGATGCTACTAGAGATTGTCGTACTCTATGTAGGCAATAAAATGTAACCAGGAGATGTAGTACCATGTGTTTGGCAATGAGATGAGGCTCTTGGCTCTCTGAGATGCTACTAGGGAATGTCGTACCCTATGTTGGCAGAAAGTAATGCAACCAGGGGATGTAGTACCCTGTGTTGGTGATAAGATGACGTTTTTGGCTCTCGGAGATGCTACTAGGGAATGTTGTACCCTATGTTGAAGATAGGGTATTGATTCCCTATATATAATGAAACTAAGAATAAATGATTACATGTATATTAGAATAAAACTAAAAATTTGAGAACTTCACTTGGTGGTGTTCGTCTTTTCACGATCTGTTTCCTAAAATTGTTCTGTTCATGTTCTGAACAAAGAAAAATTTGTTAGTTTTAAATGGTGGTCAGTTTGTGGCCTTGATTTCTTGGGCGACTTGACCTTGCGTCCATTACAATTGTTAGAAACACTGACTCCTCGATGGTCGTACAAATTGCCGGGAGATTCTGTCATTATTTCTGGAGATCTTATATCTCAATATTAGAACCTGACTATTTTGCGCCTATCACCATTTATGTTTGTGTTTCAAACAACCTTGCTCTCATAACGACTTTTAACTGAGTAACTTTCGTTGACCCTTGACACATTGTTCAGTCTTTCAAACCTTTTTGCTCAGGGAAGCTCAAAGATAGCTTTATGCATTTGCCCATAATGTTCATGCCATAAAGTTTAGCTTCATATAACAGGGAAACTGTAACCAATTTTGCGGCATTTTCTTTGCTTTGCTTTGATGAAATTAGACTGAAAGGGACTCAAAAAGAATGGTACGAAAGAAAACAAGAAGGTAAGCTAATAGGTATTACAACTTAATCAAGAAGTATACCTTTCAGAGAAGAAAATTAAAAATGAAAAGGACTTATCTGGAGGAATATGATGACTTCAATTAACATGACATGCACTTTGGACTGGATTTCCGATCAGTCCGAACCGTCTAATTCTCAAAATCCATTGTAAACTTCACTTTGAAACTGAGTTCTTTGTCTTAACCATGCTTTGCCGGGATATATGAAAGCCTAAATCGATCAACGATGCCCTTTGTGGGTTTTCACCAATTGACCTCTCTCATTTGTCTTTCTCTCAACTCACTATCGCCTTATAGTGCCCGTGAGGGTTTTCACCAATAAGACTCTCTCATTTTATTTTTCTCTTTACAATGGCTGAGGCATCACTGTAATACACCAACTTAGCATCCTCGAAAGCTAATCAGGAGGTCTTAAAAGAGAAAGGTAAAAAGAACTATTCAACTGAATTACAACTTTTGGAACTATTTTGACGGAAAACCGCCGAAAAATAAAATAAAATCCTGCAACAGTTTCTTTGAATACTGGGAAATGTGGATTTTTGTTTTAGTGTGACCGAACCCCAGAGTGAGGCTGCCTACGTATCCTTTCNTTTTTTTTTTTTTTTTTTTTTTTTTTTTGAATTTCTTTTATTAAGTACATTGGTTCCAAAAGAGGGGAAAACAAAGAAATAATATAAACAAGGCTTCAAAGGGCTAACTAGGGTTGACCAATATTTGGGTAGCGAGAATGATAGCCTTTCGTCATCCCAACTTGAGAATGCTAAGTACAAAAAATGCCCCCACAGAAGCGTGTCAAGCATAGTATCTCTTGACCGCATCCGCGTTGACGGATATATCAGTCACCTTCCTTCTATATCTGCCAAGTGTACAGCTCTTTTTGACAATACTTTCTTGGTGAGGTAAGGACATTTCCAATTTGGGACGAACTTTCCTTTTGCTTCTTCCTGGTGCGGAAAGATAAGTTTCAAAACAAGTTGTCCTACCTCAAATTGTCTTGGGAACACTCTCTTGTTGTAAGTGCGTCCATTCTTTGTTGGCATAATTGACTAAAACAAATTGCCGCCAAATGCTTTTCATCAATTAAATTCAACTATTCCAATCGGGACTTGACCCAGTCAGTGTCCTTGATCCCTGCTTCAACAATGATTAGGAGAGAGGGAATCTTAACTTCTTGATTCATTATTTCGAGATTAGACAGATTTTTAAGATCTGGGCATGAGTTCCGCATGTATGTCATGTTTTTAAAGCCAACATTAACGAAACTGAAAAGGATAAGAAATTAACAAAAATTAGGAAAAGGAAAAGATGGAATTTTACTAAGAAAATGGAACTTAGTTTCATTTAATTTGAACGGGTAGAAGGGTTAACATCAAAGAAAAACAATTAAACTATAATATCTGGATTACAACCCTTAAAATAATCCAAATACAGAAAAAGCAACAAAACAGACTACCAAGGCTCCTTCCTGATGGGAAGAGGAGTTGCTTCCCAGTTGTTGAGTGAGGTATTTGGACCAATAAGCTAAACACTTGCACTGCTGGGGTCATCACCAACTTGAACCATATTGATCTCATAGAACATCTCCTTGAGACCCTGGAAAACTTCATCATTGTCATCCTCTATGGATCATTCCTCTTTCTTTTTTCGATTTCCGAAACTGCATGACCCGCTTTGAATTTCTTGCGTGGTCTCCTTAAGGGCTTCCTGACTCACAATTTTGCCCGATTTCATGCCATTCTCAATTATTTCCCCAATCTTAATCGCCTCAGCAAAAGGTTTACCAGTGGCGGCTAACATATAATGGACGTAATAAGGATCCTGAGCTTGGAGAAAATAGTCAATCATTTCTGCCTCTTTCATTGGTGGTTTGACCCTAGAAGCCTGCTCTCTCCACTTGATTGCATATTCTCTGAAGCTTTCTGCTGGTTTCTTCTTTATGTTGACGAGAGAGGAACGGTCTGGCACTATATCAATATCGTACTGAAACTGGTTGACAAAATCTTGAGCCATGTCGTTCCACAAATGCTAGTGAGAGATGTCTTGATCTATGAACCATTCTGAAGCAATTCCAGTCAAACTCTCCCCGAAGTAAGCCATGAGTAATTCTTCTTTGCCTCCTGCTCCCCTTAATTGGTTACAATACCTCTTCAAATGGGCGATGGGATCACCATGCCCGTCATACTTATCAAACTTGGGAGCCTTGAAACCGGGTGGAAAATGAACATGGGGGAACATGCATAAATCGTTGAACGAAACACTCTTGTGGCCTCCCAAACCCTATATGGTTCTCATGGTTTGTTCCAAGCTCTTCATTTTTCTGGTCATTTCCTCTTGTTTCTTATTCTTGTCGGGCTTTTCGATCTCAACAGGGAACATGTTCTGAGGAGTATGCTTGTATGAATCTGGAACTTTGAAAGTTAAATCTAGAGAGTAATGTTGGGCATCATGAGCATTCAGTTGTGGATCATTGTTAGACTTTTGAGCAAGAGCCGGTTAAGGAACAGTGATGGTATGGACAATGGGTACAGTAGGTGAGTCATTTCTGAGAGGTGCAGTTGGAGGACGTGGAATAGAGGTATTGGTGATAGTGGGAAGGTTAATGCTCGGACTGAATCCAGGTTGGTACAATGATTACTTGTTACGGATATGGGCACTTGATTTGCAACTGACACATTATGAAGATTATCCGAAGACCCTATGGGTAGTGGAGGCGGTACCTGTCCATTCGCCCAAGCTTGGTACATCTCTGCCAATTGTTGCTTCAACATTCTTACTTTTTCAACCAGTCCCGAATTTTGTTCGACCAATTGTCCATGGATATCATCATTATCTAACTCATTCTCATTGTTGTTTGTCATGCTACTTTTGTCCTTTTGATCTCGTGTTGTAAGGGTGAGTCTCCAGTTTAAACCACAAACCAACCACCTCTGTTTAACTATGTCTTTGAAATGACAAACATAAACGTGTTAGAGTTAGGGNTTAATGCTCGGACTGAATCCAGGTTGGTACAATGGGTTACTTGTTAGGGAGATGGGCACTTGATTTGCAACTGACACATTCTGAAGATTATCCGAAGACCCTATGGGTAGTGGAGGCGGTGCCTGTCCATTCGCCCACGCTTGGTACATCTCTGCCAATTGTTGCTTCAACACTCTTACTTCTTCAACCAGTCCCGAACTTTGTTCGACCAATTGTCCATCATTATCTGACTCATTCTCACTGTTGTTTGCCATGCTACTTTTCCCTTTTGATCTCGTGTTGTAGGGGTGAGTCGCCAGTTTAAACCACAAACTAACCACCTCTGTTTAAAGCAACTTATATAGAAAAACAACAAACATGTTAGAGTTAGGCATTTTGCGGATATTAATCACACATAATATGTCATGCACCTAATGCCATTTTCATTTCTAGAATGAGTTTGACAGGCTTCATGCTTCATCCCGACTTATTGGTTTATTGGTTTATTTTCATCTTGAATTTAGCGTTCTCTTTTCTTTCTCTCTCTTTTTTTTATTCCTAAAATCCTTTTTTTCAGATTAATTATGGTTATGATCGCACCCGATGGGGATTGCCTACGTATCATGACGTCGCATGAATCACCATTACGTAGTTCAGGGGATAAAAAATAAAGTAAATAAACTAACTTTTACTCTTATACAATTTAGACCGATAAAAGCTCCTAACAAGGAGAATATTTTTTGGATTGCTACTCTTTTTTTTTGAATTCTCGAAAGAAAGACCTCTAATGATGAAGAAAATATTTTTGGATTTTGAATATTATTAATTTTTTTTTAGCCATTTTTCGAAATAAAGACTTCTAAAGAAAAAAGAACATATTTTTTGGATTTTGAACTTTTATTCTGAATTTATCAAAGAAAATACTTCTAGATAAAAGAGAAAATATTTTTGAATTATGATTTTTTTAAAATTTTTGAAAGAAAAACTTCTGAAGAACAACGAAAATATTTTTGAATTTTTGAAAATTGGGGGCTGAACCCGATGAAGGTTGCCTAGGTATCTCACATCCGGTGAGAATCAGACCTGTGTAGTTCGGTAAACTTTTGACATAACTAAAGAAAAAATTATTTTGACTTATTTTGAAATTCTTTTTCCCCTCATTTTCAATTATTTTTAAATTCTTCTTTTTTCCGAAAAATTTTGACAGAGTTCCGAGGTATTTTTCAAATATCAGTTTTTTTTTAACACTGGTAAATTTATATCTTTCCTCTCTCTTGGTTTTTCTATTGTTTTTTCTTTCTTTCTTTAGCCATCCAACAACAAATCGAGACAAATAATGTACATATAGCAAGTAGGATGCATCAGGATGGTCTTTTTGTTTCGGGTACACCTGTCCTAGACGGACCCAACCCCTGTGTTGAGTCCCCTAAGTCAAAATGCACATGATGCAGATAATCGTTACTACTAAGGATCCGGCATGAGGTTTTCTCATTCTAGGGTTAAACCTGAGGTTTTGTTCTAGTCCTTGTCTACCCGAGCGGACAACTCGAGTCAGGGTGAGAGCGACGTATCGGTAGCAAGAAAGGCTATCTTTCCTAGTGGCTAGTCCATCCCCGTATTTCTTTCTTGGTATGACCTATAATAGAAAGGAGGGTCACGCGAACGTGTGCACCAATTTTTAGAAGACTCAGAAAGGAGGTGTAAGAAGGAAGTTTAAATACCGCTCAAATAAATATCAAAGCGGTAAATAACATTTAGCACATTGAGCGCACAAAAATACAGTAATATCACAATTAATCAAAGACAAGTAAAATAACATAAAAAAAGCTAGAATTCTTGAACCCTGAACCAGAGATTCTAGGTCCCTTCCCCAGCAGAGTCGCCAGAACTGTCACACCTTCATTTTTCACCCCGTTAAGGGTAATAAGGTAGTTTTTCCACTTTAAGTGACATTATTCGATTTTGAGATTTATTTATTTGTTTCAGAGTCGCCACCAGGATTTTTTTTTACGGTGTTCCGGGACACGATTGATTTATTAAAAATCCCAAATCGAGGAATTTTGACTCTGTTTAAATTGTCCGCGAACCAGAAATCCAGGTAAGGAATTTTGTTAACCCGGGAGAAGGTGTTAGGCATTCCCGAGTTCCGTGGTTCTAGCACGACCACTTAATGATTAAACTTGGCCTAAATTGTTTAATTACTGATTTTTATACTTATGTGCACTTTTACATTTTTTACCGCTTTTATTATTCTTTTGTATTCAAAGAGTTCTTTTGAGACGGGTCACATATGCGTAAACCCGTGGAAATTGGGATGTGTCAAAGATCATGTCACGCGGACGTGTACATAATTCTCGGCACTGAATTTATTTAAGGAGATAACCAAAGTTGCGCAAGCGCGTATTTTTTGTTTTATTGTCAAAAAGAAAACCGGAATCGCGTCACTCGGGCGTGTACGTAATTTCGATATTTTTTTAGAAATCCGTTCCTAAAGGTATCTCTACGAGTGTTCATTTTAATCTTTATTTGTGTTACATAAACGTATACACAATTTCAGAAAAAATATATGTAGTTACTGGAGGAATTATATGTATTCAAAGTTACGTGAACGTATACCTTGGTTTTAATTTTGAAAATTATAATTATGTCACGCGAACGTGTACACAATTTTTCACGCTTAATATTGAAGAATGTTTTACTGAAGTTGCGCGAACACATACCTCGATTTATTTTGATCGGAAACTAACTATTGAGATGCGTGAGCATGGAAACAAAGACTTTTTTTTTGTTAATAAAGCTTTGATAAACCATTTTAATACATGGACGCTGAAAACTATTACCATATCCCAATTTTCTGGTCAAATAGTTCAGATTGTTTACTCAAGATCAATTCACTAAATACCTTAGATACAAAAAATTTAATACTACTACAACCTTTTGGTCATTTGGCATAAATAAAATATAGAGATAGTATAATATTTATACTTATAATTAAAAAAAATAGTATCATGGAGGAGTAGATTTCGAACAAAAATAAATTCGGATAAAGACACAACTTTGCTTTTAATCCAATGGCTTTTCAGTTGTTTCTAGGTTTGTACTTTAACAGCATGGAAATAAAGCTAAAAAAACAATAATGAACCAACAAGTTCTTTTCAAATTTATTTTTTATCAATATTTATTTAAAACTAAAAATTCTACAAATAAAAAGTGAAGAAAAACTAATTCAGTCATTAAGGGAAGTATCTAAGAACATTCAAGGATTTTACATGACCACCTACTAATATCCAAACACAAAGTAATATATTAATCAATAGCAGCTATTTATTTCACAAAAATGTCCAAGGAAACACATAAAAATACTGATGAAATAAAAAGAGAACTGGAAATTAACCTTCAAAATAGCTTTTCTCCTTAAATACTCCTTGGCAAAACTTTTACAACAACAGTTATTTGATGCGAACAGTGACCATAATCGACACCGAAAAACTCGAAAGCAACCTCGACAATTTAGGAGATGAAGATTAGAAGTCGCTGCCGTTTTTGTGATGCTGAAAATTTTTGGGGAATTGCGGGTGAGCCGTTCTTGGCTTTTGGAATTAGGTTAGTATTTTAGTTTCCTTTTCTCATTTTTGCATAGATCTCTTTTCTATATATATATATTTTATTTTATTTTTGGTGAAGGAGTCTGCCGTTCTAGCCTTTTTTTTGTGTGTAGGATTTGGGGTTCTAATTAGAAGGTGTAGAAATTTTTTAGGTCTTAGGTCTAAGGGTGAAGGTCTGCTGGAGAGAAGATTCAAGAAGGAAGCAGAAAAAGTCCCCGTTTTCTTTTGTGTGTGCTTTTATAGAAGAAGATGAATGGAGTTGTTCAAATGTGAGTATATGTAATCATGTGTGAATGATGTGAAAGGTGGGGGAGTGGGAGAGAAGTGAGGGGTGAATACGTGAAACGTGGGAAGTTAGGCTAAAAATGGGTATTTATGGGATTGAGATTGTTATCTAATTAAAAAATCAGAGTTTTGAATTCATTTTTTTAGAAGATAAATTAAAATATTAAATAAGAAGATTAACTAACATTTCTTATAATATAGAAAAATTAAATATTTACATTATAGTTTAAATTATACTAAAAACAATACTATTATAACTTACATTTAAATTAGAAGGAAATATATATATATATATATATATATATATATATATATATATATATATATATATATCTTCTTCTATTTAAACATAGGAACAAATCTTATA
>ML384078.1:1110-35962 GCA_005239525.1 Nicotiana knightiana | reverse complement strand
TTCTCTCACTATCGGTTCCCTCCATTAATGCATGTGTGCGTGTTCTTTGCTGCGAGGCTCGTTTATAGGGGTGGCGGATTAAGAGAGGGGTGGAGAAGTTGTTGTGCGGCTGTGCAGAGATCTTTCCTTTGGTTGTTTCTGCTACTAGCTTCAGAATTCAGAGGGGGCATTCGTTTCTCTTTTCAATGGAGGTTAAATATGAAGAAGAAGAGCTCCAAAAGGGGAGGTGCCGTTTTTTGGTTCTTAGGGGTCTACCCCTTTTTTTAATGTGTAAAAAATATTATTATATAGAGTTGTGTTGCTTAATAGTGAGATGAGTGGGGGAAGTGGAGAATAGATGTGAAGGAGTGGGGGTGAGACATGAGTGAAGTGGGGAAGTGGGGAAGTTGGGTATTATTATTATTATTATTATTATTATTATATATATATATATATAAAACCTACTTTTAGATTTAAAGAAAACTATATAAATAAATTAAAATAAACCAATATTTACACTATAATTTAAATTATACTAAGAAAAATACTGTTATAACTTACATTTAAATTAGAAGAAACTAAGTTTATATATATATATATATATATATCTTCTTCTATTTAAACATAGGAACAAATCTTATACTCTAAGATTGTGAATATTTTTGTAGTTTTTAATTTTCTTAAATAAAACCTGTTAAGAGTAAGATAAAATATTTAAAATATTAAGATTAGACCTAAAAGAAATATTTACACCAAAATAATATAGAATTTAGGTGTGGTCAAAAATTAGTTGTTCATAAAGACAAAGGGAAATTCTCACCCAATTGGAAAGGACCTGATATGGTTCACAGGGTACTGACAGGAGGAGCACTCATACATGTAGTGGACGGAGAAATTTGTCCAAAGCCTATCAACTCATGTAGTCAAAAGATACTATGTTTAAACTGTTTGCATTTCTTCATATGATGTATTTGAACTACGCGTGTCATGATTCTCATTTAAGAGGGAATACGTAGGCAGCTTTGTGGGTTCGATCACAATAAAATTTTATTTTTTAGCCAAATGCTACCCATGGTAACTTGAATAGGACTCTAGTGCGGAGCAGAGCAAAGCAAACAGGCAAAGGCACGAACCAACCTCCCCCCACAAAACTCACGGATTTTCTTTGGATAAAGGCACAAGGAATAGCCGGTGGTACGTGCGCACTTTAGAATCATTATCTGCACAACCACAAAGCTACCAGACCCATCTCTAGCTAAGAAATACTCCACTCTTACTTACTATTTGTCTATTGCATGAGACTAAGCACTGTCTCAAATCTTACATGAAGCTAAGTCATGCCTCCTCAATTGCATAAGGCTAAGCATTGCCTTCCTCTGCATGAGACTAAGCACTGTCTCAAATCCTGCATAAGGCTAAGCATTGCCTTCTCCTGTATGAGACTAAGCATTATATCAAATCCTGCATAAGGATAAGCATTGCCTTCCCCTGTATGAGACTAAGCATTGTCTTAAATCTTTCATAAGGCTAAGCATTTGTTTCCCTTGCATGAAACTAAGCATTGTCTCAAATCCTGCATAAGGCTAAGCATTGCCTTCCCCTGCATGAGACTAAGCATTGTCTCAAATCCTGCATAAGGCTAAGCATTGCCTTCCCCTGCATGAGACTAAGCATTGTCTCAAATCCTGCATAAGGCTAAGCATTGCCTTCCCCTGCATGAGACTAAGCATTGTCTCAAATCCTGCATAAGGCTAAGCATTGCCTTCCCCTGCATGAGACTAAGCATTGTCTCAAATCCTGCATAAGGCTAAGCATTGCCTTCCCCTGCATGAGACTAAGCATTGTCTCAAATCCTGCATAAGGCTAAGCATTGCCTTCCCCTGCATGAGACTAAGCATTGTCTCAAATCCTGCATAAGGCTAAGCATTGCCTTCCCCTGCATGAGACTAAGCATTGTCTCAAATCCTGCATAAGGCTAAGCATTGCCTTCCCCTGCATGAGACTAAGCATTGTCTCAAATCCTGCATAAGGCTAAGCATTGCCTTCCCCTGCATGAGACTAAGCATTGTCTCAAATCCTGCATAAGGCTAAGCATTGCCTTCCCCTGCATGAGACTAAGCATTGTCTCAAATCCTGCATAAGGCTAAGCATTGCCTTCCCCTGCATGAGACTAAGCATTGTCTCAAATCCTGCATAAGGCTAAGCATTGCCTTCCCCTGCATGAGACTAAGCATTGTCTCAAATCCTGCATAAGGCTAAGCATTGCCTTCCCCTGCATGAGACTAAGCATTGTCTCAAATCCTGCATAAGGCTAAGCATTGCCTTCCCCTGCATGAGACTAAGCATTGTCTCAAATCCTGCATAAGGCTAAGCATTGCCTTCCCCTGCATGAGACTAAGCATTGTCTCAAATCCTGCATAAGGCTAAGCATTGTCTTCCCCTGCATGAGACTAAGCATTGTCTCAAATCCTACATAAGGCTAAGCATTGCCTTCCCCTGCATGAGACTAAGCATTGTCTCCAATCTTGCACGAGACTATGCATCGTCTCTCCTTGCATAACCACAAATGTCGCTCTATTCCAAAACCTTGCATTATACACGTCTCTCAGGGCTAAGCTCTGCCCCTGATCTTACACAAGACTAAGCTCTGTCTTGTTTCATTTCAAGCATCATGTCTTTGCATCTTATGGGCTGATATATAGCCAACTTGTCCAAAGGCGTCATAGTATGAAGGCATCATCCTCATAGCCGGAAGACACCATGACATGGCCTGAGGATCTCCTAATCTCGCACATTATTATTCGAAGGCATCATGGTTTGGAGGCACCATCTTCATAACCCGAGAACATTATTTCATGGCCTTCGAATCCTTTACCGCACAATTCATGGCCCGGGACATCATAGTTTAAGGACGTCATCCTCACCGTCCAAAGACAATCTCCATGGTCCAAAAGGAATTTTCATCATGTTTAAATTTATGCAATAATCTATATGCATGCATTGTATTTTGTGTTTGTAGGTAATCCAGGAAGCAACCGTTCTCATAACTGGAGCAATCTTCACTCCGGTTTCCATTCAACTCCCATATCCTCCAATTATTTCAAACGTAACTGATCACCGTCAGTTACTCATCTGATAGTCGTTCAAACATCAATGACCATTCCCGGTACTTCCATTTTGATATCGTCCTATCCCGAAAAGCTTGTCGTTCCTACAATAATTCCATCGGTATATTCCACCGTCGGATCCAGAACTACACATGGAATGATTCCTCTAAAACCAGGGATATGTAGGTAGCTCAGAGACCAGAGTGCGGCCTATATTTCTCAAAATATTTCATTCAATCAAAATCGGTCATCATTTTCTTTACCTGACAATTCTTTTATCCTTCCCGGGTAAAGAGGGGCAGTTGTTGATACCCAATTTTTCCCTCATATTTTTCAAATATATATATATACACTTTCAAAATAATTTACATGCATCATCATTTATTTACAAGAAGGAACAAGAATTTTTCATAATTTTTAAAGGCTTTAAATCAATTTATTCCTGCATTTTTTATTATATAAATACTCATTAATTACCTCAGAAATCATTTTATGATGATTTTATCATATAATATCATCATTTACACCCATATTAGGTTTTAAATATTTTTAGCATATTTTTCATAATTACATTTACATATTAAAGGCTAAAATTGCACATTTATATGCATTTATACTTACTTTATTTATGCCAAAATAATATTTTTATACTTTTATAATGTTAGATAACTGTTTTTATGCACAAATGATATTTTTTTTTTTATTTATCTATTATTTTTATAAATTATTTATTAATTAAATTTGGGTATTTAAAATTTGGCCTCAATTTGCAACCAATTTCAGACTCAAACCTACCCAGTTATCCCAAGCCCAATAACCATGGCCCAATTACCCTTACCCATTTACTACCCGACCCAACTCTGCCTAAATCCCAGTCGTTTATTCCCTTCCTCCGTTTTAAGTAACCAAACCCCCCTTACCCTAGCCATTCCTCACCAGCCGCCACCTTCAAACGCTCTTACCTCACTGCCCTAAACCCTTAGCCATCTCCCCCCAATCTCCTCTCCTAATCCCACCGAATATGGGATTCCCTAGTATTTTCTTACCATATCTTACCTCTCTTTGGTACTGGACCTTCTATATATCGCTTGCCTAAACATGGCAAGCGGATCTCTTCAACTTCGAACCAAAATGTTTCAACCCTTTAACCTTTTTTCGTCTTTGTTCTTCCTTGCTTTTTATGGTGTGGATCTCTGTGAATCTCTGAGTATCTTTGTGATTTTTTCTACTTACCCTAATCTAGGGTTTCATATCTTTTCTAGATCTAATCTGGTTCGATTCCTTAATTATTTTTTTTAATATTTCTGTCTATATGTCTCTATGCATCTTATTATGACTCTTTGCTTGATTATTTCTGCCGATTTTTACTTGCCCTAAATTTGGGGTTTTTTATTCTTCAAAGTTGAACCAAATCTGGTTCGATTCTCTAATTTTTTTTAATAATGTTTCTGTTTATATGTCTATATCCATCTTATTGTAACTCTCTGCCTTTATTTTTTGCCGATCTGTATATTTTACCTAAATTAGGGTTTCAAATTTTTATTTTCTTATTAACTGTTAAGTGCTTTCCTTTCTAGTATTTTGACTAATTATTATCATATTTATGGGTTCTATTTCAGTACTATTTAAACCCCTCCCCCACTCCCCTTTGAGGACAGATTTAGAGTTCGAAATTTTCTCACCAATATAAACAAAATAGTACGTTGCTAGCCTCTAGCATATATTATTCTGTGTATTTTTATTCCTGGCCGGCTGGAAGCCAAGGCCAGAAATCTTCAAGTGTTCTGTCTCCATTTTGTGATAATTGCTACAATACTGGATTCTTTTTTTTGTCTCATCGCAACTGGTGAGTTATTGAATTTTTCACTACTTCATTACTCGTTTAATGTATTAGTGATATTAGACTAGTTACCCTAAAATGTTATTATCTGTATTTAAGACATGTTGAATTTAGTTTTAATCGATTAATGAATTCTGCCTAATTCTGTGTTATCTAGGACTATCTTTAGAAGTTAAACATGCTTTCACACCTTTCCTAAGAACTAGTTAATCAGTTGTGCCTTAGCAGATTCATTAGCTTGTTGTTGAACCTGTTACCATGTGATCTATTTGGTTCTGTTCTCACTATGTCCCGATACCTCTGTTAAATTGTTTAATCAGTTCCTACTGATAACCACTGTGTGTCTTTTCCAAGATCTAAAGACTTTATTATTTTTATGAACATGTTTATGAATTGACCTTATTAGCATATGACTTTGTTAATTCTTAACTTTGTTAAGTCTGCTTAGGTTCAAATGTGTTGCTATTTGTTTCTGTTCTATGTGTGATTTTGTCCCTAAATGTATCCCCTAATCCTATCCTGCTCTCCTGAATCCTCACTCTTTGCTAGCTGAACGCCATAACAATTTAGGTTCTGTCCCTGGACTTCCTAGTGTGAGCACTGCTCAGGGTCATATGAGACCCTCGTGAACTCTGACACACTAGGATTTGGTCCCTAGTTTTCCTTGAACTGTTCTGATCATTCTTCTCTAGTGTGAGCACTGCTCAGGGTCATATGAGACCCTCGTGAACTCTGACACACTAGGATTTGGTCCCTAGTTTTCCTTGAACTGTTCTGATCATTCTTCTCTAGTGTGAGCACTGCCCAGGGTTTTTGAAGCCCTTGGGAACTCTGACACACTAGAAATTTGGGTTCTGTATTATTTACCTTGAAAATGGTACTAACAATTATATTTGATTTGTCGTTATAAAAATATGTGGTTTATCTTAATACTAGTTATTGGATAGGAAGTGCTTAGTGTGAGCTAGAAAAATAAGATATGCAAACCGATGTTGTCACAGAGCTGAACCTCGTGCTGGCTGGAATAGTGTGGCCTCGAGGTCTAGCTAGGGCCGTTAACACTGAGCAATCGATGAAGAAACAGTGATATTAGGGGGACTCGGGGATAGCCTTTTATGGCTAATTATGGGAAATAAATGAAGACAATAAGTAAAGAGCAATAAATCTATAGAGAAATTGTTGACCATGTTTAAGCAAGAAAAGCAAAGAATATTCTGTTGTTCTTCAATATTCATATGTGTTACAAAATGACAGGGGTACCCTTTATATAGGAGGTGGAATCCCAACATAGCACATGTCTAATTAATGCAGAGAAATACTATTGGTAAACTATATATCGGCTCAGTACGGACTTGTACTATTCTTGTAGACCTGGTAAGCTTTAACCACGTGTCTTTGGGAATTTCCCGCCTTTCCATGACGATCACTGATTCCTACTGCTCCGAGGTGGACCACAGGGAACCTCGGGGTCAAACTTCAAATTTCACTACGAGCTTCTCTAGGCCGGGCTCGGAGTGCCACAATGGTCTCAAAATTGGACTCCCCGATTTTGGTCGTATACATGTATGTCTATCCTTGAGATATGGTCGTATACATGTATTATATAACTCTCAAAACAACCGACCGGGTCGTTACATCCTCTCCCTATTAAAATGATCGTTCATCCTCGAACGAGTATAAAGAAATACCTGAAGTGGTGAAAAGATGGGGATCACGGCTGCACATATCATGCTCGGTCTCCCAATTCACTTCCTCGACCGGCTGACCCCTTCATTGTACCTTCACGGAAGCAATGTTCTTTGACCTTTTTAGCTTTCTGACATGCCTATCCAAAATAGATAGTGGCTCCTCAACATAAGATAGATCCTTGTTCAACTGGACTGAGCTGAAATCCAACACATGAGACGGATCACCTTGATACTTCCGGAGCATAGAAACATGGAATACCGGATGAACTCCTGCTAGACTGGGAGGTAAGGCAATCTCATAAGCAACCTCCCCAACTCGTCGCAACACCTCAAAGGGAACAATGAACCTTGGTCTTAGCTTGACCTTCTTACCGAACCTCATAACGCCCTTCATAGGCGGTACACGGAGCAAGACCTGCTCTCCAACCATGAATGCAACATCGGGAACCTTTTGATCCGCATAAATCTTCTGTCTGGACTGGGCTGTGCGAAGTCGATCCTGAATCACCTTCACCTTATCCAGGGCATCCTGGACCAAGTTTGTACCAAATAATATGGCCTCACTCGGCTCGAACCAACCCACTGGGGACTGACACCGGTACTATACAGAGCCTCATACGGTTCCATCTGGATGCTCGACTGATAACTGTTGTTGTAGAAAAACTCCGCAAGTGGCAAGAATTGATCACACGACCCTCCAAACTCCATCATACACGCACGGAGCATATCCTTCAATATCTGAATAGTGCGCTCGGACTGTCCGTCCATCTGAGGGTGAAATTTTGTGCTCAGTTACACTCGAGTACTCAACTCATGTTGTACGGCCCTCCAGAACCGTGATGTAACTGCATACCCGGTCAGAGATGATAGATACCGGTATGCCATGAAGTATGACGATCTCATAGATGTAGATTCGAGCCAGCTGCTCGGAAGAATAGGTAGCCATCATTGGAATGAAATGAAATGACTTGGTCAGCCTATCCACAATCACCCAAACTGTATCAAACCTCCGCTGAGTCCATGGGAGTCCAACAACGAAATCCATAGTGATTTGCTCCCATTTCCACTCTAGAATCTCTAACTTCTGAAGCAACTCATCCGATCGCTGATGCTCATACTTCACCTGCTGGAAATTTAGGCACCGTGCCATATACTCCACTATGTATTTCTTCATCCTCCTCCACCAGTAATGCTGCCTCAAGTCCTGATACATCTTTACGGCACCCAGATGAATGGAGTACCATGAGTTGTGAGCCTCTTGAAGAATCAACTCACGCAAGCCATCTACATTGGAAACACATAGCCTGCCCTGCATCCTCAATGCACCATCACCCCCTAATAGTGACCTCCTTAGCATCACCCTGTTGGACCATGTCCTTAAGGCAAGGAGATGGGGGTCACCATACTGATTCTCCCTGATACGATCATAAAGAGAAGACCGAGAGACCACACAAGCCAATACTCGAGTCGGCTCAAAAATATCCAATCTCACAAACTGGCTAGCTAAGGCCTGAACATCCAACGCCAATGGCCTCTCTGCTACTGGTAGATATGCTAAACTTCCCAAAATCTCTGCCCGGCGACTCAAAGCATCGGCAACCATATTGGCCTTCCCCGGGTGGTACAAAATGGTGATATCATAGTCCTTAAGTATCTACAACCACCTCCGCTAGTGCAAGTTAAGATCCTTTTGCTTGAACAGATGCTGAAATCTCCGACGATCGGTATAAATCTCACAAGGAACACCGTACAAATAGTGCCGCCAAATCTTCAAGGCATGAACAATAGTTGCTAACTCAAGTTCGTGGACAGGATAATTCTTCTCATGCACCTTCAGCTATCTGGACGCGTAGGCAATCACCCTACCGTCTTACATCAACATCGCGCCAAGACCAATCCACGACGCATCACAATGTACAGTGTAAGACCCCAAACCTGTAGGCAATACCAATATTGGGGCTGTAGTCAAAGCTGTCTTGAGCATCTAGAATCTCTCCTCACACTCCTCTTTCCACCTGAACGAAGCACCCTTTTGGGTCAGCCTGGTCATTGGTGCTGCAATAGATGAAAATCCCTCTACAAAACGATGGCAATATCCCGCCAAACCAAGAAAACTCCGGATCTCCATAGCTGATGAAAGTCTAGGAAAACTCCGCACTGCTTCCACCTTCTTCGGATCCACCTTGATCCCATCACTCGTTACCACATGACCCAAGAATGCCACTGATTCTAGCCAAAACTCACACTTAGAAAATTTTGCATACACTTTTTTCTCTCAAGGTCTAAAGCATAGTCCTCAGATGCTGCTCGTGATCCTCCCGAATCCAGGAGAAAACCAAAATGTCGTCAATAAACACAATGACGAAGGAGTCAAGATAAGCCGGAACACACTGTGCATCAAGTGCATAAAAGTTGTTGGGGCATTAGTCAGCCAAAAAGACATCAAAAGAAACTCATAGTGACCATACCGAGTCCTGAAAGTAGTCTTCGGGATATCTGGCTCCTGAATCTTCAACTGATGATAGCTTGAACTAAGCCAATCTTAGAAAACACCCTTGAACCCTATAACTGATCAAATAAGTCATCAATGCGAGGAAATGGGTACTTGTTCTTCACTGTAACTTTGTTCAACTGGCGATAATCAATGCACATACGCATAGAACCATCTTTTTTCTTTACAAATAAGACCGGAGCACCCCCAAGGTGACACACTGGGCCAAATGAAGCCTTTATCAAGAAACTCCTGTAACTTCTCCTTCAACTCAGGAGGAGCTATACGATATGTAGGAATAGAGATGGGCTGAGTGCCTGCAAAAAATCAATGCCAAAATCAATATCTCTGTCAGGCGGTATGCCCGGAAGATCAGCTGGAAACATTTCTGGGAAGTCCCTCACTACTGGAACTGACTCAACTACAATGGTATCAATATTGACATCTCTCACATAAGCTAGATATGCATCACACCCATTCTTAACCATTCATTGAGCCTTAATAAATGAAATAACTCTGCTGAGAGTATACTCTAAGGTATCCCTGCACGCTAATCGTATCAAACCTGGCATAGCCAACGGCACAGTCTTAGTGTGACAATCAAGAATAGCATAATGGGGTGACAACCAGTCCATGCCCAAGATAACATCTAAGTCTACCATGCTGAGTAAATCGACTCTGGTCTCAAAACCACTAAGATCAATCAAACACAAACGATACACATGGTCCACAATAAGAGAATCTCCCACAGGAGTAAACACATAAATCGGGGAACTCAAAGAATCCCGAGATACGCCCAAATGTGGGGCAAAATAAGATGACACATAGGAATACGTAGAGCCTGGGTAAAATAATACAGACACATATCTATGTCAGACTGGAACAATACCTATATGACAAAGTCTTAAGCAACCGCCTCTGTACGAGCCGGAAGACCATAATACCTAGCATGGCCTCCCCCTCTAGGGTGACCTCGACCTCCCCGACCTCCACTCCGAGCTGGCTGAGCAGGTGGGGTGGTAACTAGTGCTGGAATCATAGCATGAGGACCCGGTGGAGCACGCGTTAGCTGAGAATTCTATGGAGGTGGGCCCTTCTATGTCTGGGGCAATCCCTCACCATGTGGCGAGTGTCACCATACTCAAAATAAACCTCGGAGGGCGTGGCTGCTGTGACTGACTCAGTCCGAGCAAGAGGCACAATGTTGGTGGTGTATAATAAGACTCCTGGGCTTAGAAGGAGCTGGAACACCACTGGCGGCTGGAAAAGCTGAATGAACGGAGCGACTCACATAACCCCTACCATGTCGAATTGCAGCTGGGGAACGAGTACCACTGTAAGTTCTAGTCTCTCTAGAACTCTTTACCTCTCTCTCCTATCTATCCCGGGCAAGCATGCCCTCCAATCTCCTGGCAATACTCACAACCTGATGATAAGAAATATCCATCTCCAAATCCCTGGCCATACTGATCAAGATGTTGGGGCGGAGTCCCTCAATAAACGATGAACCCTCTCTCAAACTGTGGCAACCAAGGCCGGTGCATGTCGGTACAAATCATTGAAATGGACTACATACTCTGACACAGTCATAGCACCCTGACGCAGCTGCTCAAACTCCGCGCTGAGGGACATACTCTCTCAAAAACATATCCGAGAACTGAGTCCATGTAAGTGAAGATACCTCATCCGGACTACTCAACTCATAAGTACGATCCACTGATAGGCTGCTCCTCTAAGCTTGAAGGTGGTAAACGAAACCGCACTCGTCTCCGCTACGCCCATAGTACGGAGAATACGATGACACTCCTCCAGAAAACCCTTAGCATAATCTGTAGCCAATCCGTTGAAGGTAGGTGGGAGGTACTTCTTGTACCTCTCAATCCTGAGCTGCTCCGCCTCAGAAGCGGTTGTCCGAGTCTCGTGCTGAACTGGAGCTACTGGCTGCATAGGAATGAACTCTAGGGCCTGGTCAACCTGGCCCCTCTACTCAAGAGTACGAGTTATGGGAGTGTGCCCCTCCCCCAGCCTGAGATGTGGCGGGAGCTAATGGAATCAATCCAGCCTGAGCTAAGGTGTTGAACATGCTCATGAACTAGGCTAGAGTCTCCTAGAGGGCTGGTGCAGCAATAGGCACCTCTGGTGCCTGCCCTCCATCTGGAGCTGCTGAGGGATCCTCTATCGCAGCTCGCATGGGTGCTCTGGATGCACTGCGTGGTCTTCCTCTACCACGGCCCCAGCCTCTAGCAGCTCTAGTAGGGGGCGCGGGTGCCTGGTCGTTAGATCCTCCGGTACGGGTCCTCACCATCTGTGAGAAAGAATAGAATAAAGAAGCTTAGAATTTGATGCCAACAGCTTCACACGACATGGAATCAAAGAAGTATAATTGTTCCTAATAGTTTTATAGCCTCCCATAGATAAGTACAGACGTCTCTGTACCGATCTGTGAGATTCTAATAAACCGGATTGTGACTCACGACACCTATGAACCTAGAGCTCTAATACCAACTTGTCAGGACCTAAACATCCTGATGCGAGACTAAATTGCATAGTTTAACATGTGATATACCTTACATTTTATGAGCATTAATGATAAAATTACACTTTTTATGTGCTTAATGGAGTTTATTTCATGCGTAGGTGAATTAGAAATGGAAACGGAGCTAAAGGGATGCAAATACGTCAAAAATACGCAAAAGGAGACGCCCGGGCGATAGCCGGGCGTTTGCCCCATAAAGCCTGGCCCCCCCTGGCGTTAGGGGGGCGTTTACCCCATAAGGCCTGGCCCCCCCTGGCGTTAGGGGGCGTTAGGGACATAACGCCAGGGCCCCCCTGGCGTTAGGGGGGCGTTAGAGACCAAACGCCAGGGGTCCCCAGTTTCGCCCAATTTCGAGTTTGACGAGTTAAATGTTTCCCGGTTGAAATAGAAGTCTCCTACACGGTTAGGGTTCGCCCTAAACCTATAAATAGACTCCTAAAACACAATTAAAGGGGGATTTTCGTGGATTAACAGTAGACAAGAAGAAAATTCCATTGAAGTGCAAGAACACGATTTCTACAATCTAGTATTTCTTACTTTATATTTCAATTATGCAATTGTTTGTAGTTTTGTTTCATTTAAACATGAGTAGCTAAGTTTTTAATCTAGGGTTTTGGTAGAACCCGTTGGGGATGAATTTCTTTTGATATTAATATATTTTGGTTGATTATTCTCTATTTGTTCAACTACGTTCTTATTGTAGTTAATTGAATGGCCATCAATTAGCTGTGCCTATTTAGTATGTATCTACTCGAGAGAGAGTGCATATTTAGGTAATTGTTTGAACAACACCACTCCCAGAGTATAGACGAGAGTCATAACCGAGGGTTTAGAGGTTGGATTAGAGATAGCGATACCTCGGGTGCAATCTAAAGTGAACTATATTGCGATCTAGCTAGAGTAATTTGAGAGAGTGCGTCTAGTAAATTATCATAATTACTCGAGAGAGATTTATGGTAGATTGACTGTTCATGATTGATAGAGACGATTAATTAAGCTATAAGAAGTATCCGAGAAAGAATTCACCAACGGGGGAAACCATAACCTTAGACCTTTATTATTATTGTTTACATTATATTGTTAGTTAATTGTTAATTTATTATTTTTTTAGTAGAATTATTTAAACAACACAAATTGATATTTCAAAGTCTTGAGAAACTTGACTAAACACCAGTTTAGTATTTAATAAACTCAATTGATATGTTCAATTCCTCGTGGGATTGACTTTGGGCTTAATATCCCAGATTTATATTTGCAACGCCCGTTTAGTCTTTATAGAAGACATAGTTGAGCGTGATCACATCCCTTCGAAACACGTCGTGATAGCACCTAGTCTCTACTACTAGGTAAGCCCCACAATTTACAAAAAATACCAATAATGGAAACAAAGCTTAACATCTAACTGCAATAGATACTGGATAACCAATAACAATGCCGCTCGGCATGTACAATAACCAAAATACTAACGTACATAGCTTTCCCCAAAACCCAAAACATCATGACTCACAAGCTACAGAAAGGAAATAGTATCTCCATACACTAGAGTCTAATAAAAGAAAATACAGAAAGTGTTTGACACGGGGAAGAATAGAAGGGGACTCCGAGGTCTGCGGACGCGGCAGATATACCTTGAAGTCTCCAAAGTTGTCTCGACTCACTGATAATGCGCCTGACAACGAGCACCTGAATCTGCACACAGAACATGTGCAAAAGAGTAGAATGAGTACACCACAATTGGTACCCAATAGGTGCCAAGCCTAACCTCGACCGAGTAGTGACGAGATCAGGTCAGGCCCACTGGTATATATATAAATAAAATAGGATGATATAACACTAAAATAAAAGACTAGAGTTCAACAAAGGAAAACACAATGAAACAATATTACAACATGCAGAAACAAATAATAGGGGATTTCCCAACATCTCGTAGTCCCAAAAGTAAATATGCATGGAGAACTCCCGAGGTATCGCCTCGTAGTCTCAAAAGTAAATGTGTAGGGAGAACTCCCGAGGTACCGCCTCGTAGTCTCAAAAATAAATGTACAGACAGAACTCCTAAGGTACCGTCTCGTAGTCTCAAAAGTAAATATGCAGGGAGAACTCCCGAGGTACCGCCTCGTAGTCTCAAAAGTAAATATGCAGGGAGAACTCCCGAGGTACCGCCTCGTAGTCTCAAAAGTAAAAATACAGGGGGATCTTACAGGATACCGTCCCGTAGTCCCAAAATTAAATATGCAGGGGGATCTCCCGGGATACTGTCCCGTAGTCCCAAAGTAAATACACATCTCAGACAATTGCAGATGATAGGTACAACAAAAGTATATATAGTTTAGACTAAGTACAAGTCAAGAAAAAAAGAAAAAATTCACTAAGTATGCTGCAAAGAGTTCAATTAAGCAATTAAGACATGTAGACATGTTATTCTAGGAAAACAGGGTAACTACATATGCTAGTATACTCAATTAAGGTGACAACGGGAAATTTCTCAGTAAAAAATTAGGTTTTTCAACAAATAGCCTGTGTACACACTCGTCACCTCGTGTATGCTTACATATCAATATCAATACCAAGTCCTAAGGGGAATTCCCCCACAGAAGGTTAGGCAAGCCACTTACCTCGAACCAAGCTAAATCAACCGGTAGCAATGCTCTTTCCTCGATTATCCGACTCCGAATGGCCCAAATCTAGCCAAACACAATTGCATACCATAAATATAGTTATAAGAAACTGATCTAGTCAATGAAATCTAATCTTAAGAAAGAAATTAGGAAATTGACCCAAAAAGCCTCCTCGGGCCCACGTCTCAGAATCGGGTAAAAGTCAAAAAATGAACACCCATTAACTCACGAGTCTAACCATCCAAGAATTACTCGAATTCGACCTCAAATCGCCTTCGAAAGCTCGAAATTTAGTCTATGAAGTTCCTACCATTTTTTCCCAAATTTCCAACTCAAATCCCTAATTTGAAGATGAAAATAGCAAGAGATTCATGAAATATAGCCCAATCCGAGTTAGAACCACTTACCCCAACAATCTTCTCGAAGAAAACTCAAAAAATCGCCTCACACCAAGCTCTCAAAGTCCCAAAATCAAAAATGGGAATCAAACCCTCGAATTTCTCTTTTCTTCCCAGTTCTTCCGCATATGCGGACATGCAATCGCATCTGCATCACCGCACTTGCGGAATTCCCCTTGCATGTGCGGATTCTACTAATAACTCAGAGTCCGCTTCTGCAATCTTAGGGTCGCACCTACGTGTGCGCACCTGCGGACCCATGTCTACTTCTGTGATCACCTCCCCTAGACAGGCCTTCGCTTCTGCAATTACTCTTCCACAGGAGCGGTTCCACTTCTGCGATCTCATTTTCGCGCCTGCAACCATTGGCAACCCATCCCAGGGACGCATCTACGAGCTACCCTCCGCACATGTGAGTCTGCACCTGCATCTCCCCTCTGCAGGTGTGAAACACCAGAAACCATCAATTCTCAGCAAGTGCCTAAGTCCAAATCTCATTCTGTTAAGCATCCGAAACACACCCGAGGCCCTTGGGACCTCAACCAAACATACCAACCAGTCCTAAAATACGATACAAACTTATTCGAGCCCTTGAATCACATCAAACAATGCTAAAAACATGATTCACCCTCTGATTCAAACTTAATGAACTTGAACTACCAATTTATACCACTGATGCCGAAACCTATCAAACCACGTCCGATTGACTCCAAATTTTGCGCACAAGGCATATTCAACCTTACTTACCTAATCCAACTTCGGGAATCGAAATCTGACCCCGTTATCAAAAAGTCCACTACCAGTCAAAATCTCCAAAAATTTAACTTTCGTCTTTTCAAGCCTGAATGAGCTACATACCTCGAAAATACAATTCGAGACACGCTCCTAAGTCCAAAATCACTCAACGGAGCTAACAGAACTGACAAAATTACATTATGAGGTCGTCTTCACACAGTTTCGACTACGGTCAAAATCCTAAGACTTAAGCTTCTGTTTAGGGACTAAGTGTCCCAAACACTCCGAAACAATAACCAACACCTCCCGACAAGACACATAAGCAGAAAATGACACGGGAGAAGCAATAAACAAGGGATCGGGGCTATAACTCTCAAAACAACCGGCTGGATCATTACAAGATTAAGAAGTTGTATCCAATTATACTATGTGATAATTAGCAAACAAAATAGAGTAGTATATGATAGAGTAATAACCATGAATATTTGAGTGTATGTAACAACCTGGTAAGGTTTTTTGAGTTCTATCTTTCTGTTTCGTTCTTTAAGACTTTGAATAGTCTAATTTGATAATTATGACTTGCCTGCATGGTCCGTTTTGATTTTTGTAATGTTTAAATGTGATTTTTCAAAGAAAACTTAATTTGGAAATTAAAAGTTGTTAGAGTTGAGTACGGTCAACAATCTCGACAAACGACCTCGGATTGGTGGTTTGATAATTCTGGTAGGTTCGTATGATATTTTGGACTTATACTCATGTTTGATTGAGGTCCCCGGTGATCCGAGGCTATTCGGCACTTATTGTGGAAAGTTATAAAATGAGCTTACGAACTTTAAAATCTTTGAGTTTTGATGTTTGATTCTTGATTGTAGATGTTATTTTGATATTTTGAGCTTACAGGCGAGTTTATATGATGTTTATATACATGTGTGGATGTTTGAAATGGGGTGCGATAAACCGGGTGAGTTTCAAATTAGTTTCGGACTGATTCTCCCAAGTTCAAAATTTCTAGTGCTACAGTCATCGCATTTGCAAATAGTGACTCGATTTTCCTATGGGAATGGGAAGGGCCAACTTCGCAATTGCGAAGCTGGTCTCACATTTGCGACCCTCGCAATTCCAAGGTAGTTGTCGCATTTGTGACTTTTGGGTCTCTGAGAACACTTTGCATTTGTGAACATGTGGTTCGCAATTGCGAGTTGCGCATTACGAATAAGAGTTTGAAATTGTGATATCTGCAGCTGGGTAAAAATAGAAATTTTTGGGATTATCTAATTTTATTCCATTTTCAAGATCTAAATTTCACTTGTAGACAATATTGGAGAGCAATTTCATCCCAACTTCAAGGGTTATTAACTTTAACTTATTTTTGATTAATTTCAATAAATATTCATCCATAGATATAGATTTTTAAAGAGTAGAAATAGAATTTTTGAGTAAAAACTAATGATTTTATATTTTAGAGATTTAAACCTCGATTTGAGGTCGGATATCGATAAAAAACACATATTTAACTCGGGGATGATATAACAACCCGGCTGGTCATTTTGCGTATTTGAACCCCATTTCCCTATTTGATGCTTCTTGTATATATGTTTTTTTTTGTTTTTGTGACTTTCGGGAATAGTTGATTTGGTTTTGAGAAGGTTTGACAGGGATTTGATACACTTAGTCTCTTTTTGAAAATTTAAGTGCTAAGAGTTTATAATGGTTTGGCTTTTATGTAAACTGACTCAGAGTGGTGATTTGAGGGTTTCAATAGGTTCATATGGTGATTTTGGACTTGGGCGTATGCTAGGATTTTAATTTGGTGTTCTTAGGATGTTTTGTTGTATTGTTGAATGTTGGCAATTTGGAGGTTTGTAAAGTTCCTAGGTTTGATGCGGGATTGACTTTGAGGTTATCGGGTTCGGATTATTGTTCTGAAAGTTTAAATAGGTTTATATTGTTATTTGGGACTTGTGCTCAAAGTATGGATGTTAGCCGGATTGATTAGACTTGAATTGGACGCTTGATTTGAAGTTTGGAATTTGATGAACTTAAGAGAAACTTAACATGTGTTTTGACCTTAGATTCTTAGAAACATAACATGTGTTTTGACACTCGATTCTTAGTGTTGATGTTAGTTTTTGTGTTTAGAGCATTCAGACAAGTTGGATAAGGTATTGGGACTTGTTGGTGTGAGCAGATGGGGTCCTGGGGGGAGGGGAGGAGAGGGGGGCTCAGGTGTATTTCGAATGGGCTCCAGATTGTTTTAGTAAAGGTTGGTAGTTTTGGTAGTGGTATCGCACCTGCGGAGAAGGGATGCATAGGTGAAAGATTCCATCTACGAGCAGAAGGTCCGCAGATGCAAAGAGGAAGCTGGGAGGTAGTGGTCGCTTCTGTGAAGCCTGGGCACTTCTGCGAGGTTTATGCATAGATTTGGATGTCGCATTTGCAAGGTATGTCCGAACCTACGAGGAGTGGTCAGCTAGGAAGAGTGTGTAGATGCGCAAATTTGGACCGCACTTGCGGTCTCATAGATGAGAGGAATTTATTCGCAGATGTGGTATTCGCTGGGATATTTTATATTTCGAAGGATTAGCTTATTTTTCATAATTTGGAGTTTTGGAGCTCGGCTAGAGGTGATGTTTGGTGGGATTTTCATCACCACGTTGAGGGTAAGTATTTTCTATTTGGATTTGATGTTATATCTTAATTACTCATGGATTTCTACACCTAAAATATGGATTTTTAAAGGAAAATTTGGTGTTTTTGTCTACAACTTAAGGGGGTGTATTTTGGGAATTTGAAGGTTGATTTGGACTCAGTTTTGGAATTTAATCACATGTTTGGACTCATGGAGTTATGGGTAGCCGGGATCTACTCCTTGACTAGGTTTTTGACCGTGTGGGCAGGTCGAAGCTTTATTATTTTGGGTTGTTTCCTATGGCTTTATTTGATGTTACTAAGTTATTATTTACTATATTTGGGTTATTTGGAGTTAAATTTGGATGGTTAGGCAATTTTTTCTTGATTTGAGGTTGCCGGACGAAGGTAAGTATCTTATCTATCCATATAACAGGTAATTCACCATATAGGTGACATGATTACTACTTGATTCATGATTTAAGAGTCACGTATATGTGGTGTGACGAGTGTATATGTGTAGCTAGGTTTGACCATATCCGGTATTGTTCACTTGAGTTGTGCTTTTATTGAATTACGTGATATTTTATACTCATGATTTAGGAGCATGCCTAGGGTTATGACTTGTTGTTTGACATGAGAGTTACTTTGTCATGTCGGGCTTTAATATATATCCATAATTATGTGATTGCCTTATTTGCTCCATGTTTTTTATGGTTTCTATGGCTTAATTAACTCATGATGATAATATGATTAAGTTAGAAACATGATAAGAAAACCTATTAAGTCATGGTGATATATTGAGTTACATGATTTTCCATAGACATCACTTAGCCATTTGAGCTTTTATCCATATTTTTGTTATCATGTATTGTGCCTTTTTATTATAATATTTCTTACACATACGCATGAGTGGAAATTATTGAGTAAGGTTGAGAATTTTTGCACTGCGAGCACTTGAGCAGATATTGGTATTGATTATTGGATTGAAGATGTTATTATTGGATCGGGTTGTGCGCTGCAAAGATTGATTGATGATCATTAAATTTAAAATGGTGAACGCATGGATTATGGATCTGTCCCTCCGGAGTCAGGTGATTATCCATGTTACCTTAGGCCCTATGAGCGTAGGCACCCATGATTCTTTTGGTGCTTGTTGGACACGTGGCCTGTGTTAGGTACATGGATTTGTGTTGTGAGTTGTTGAAAAGGGGATTCTAGGCATGTACATGTATATTTTTTTAGACTCATGCTATGAATTGAAGGAGGTATTTTTTACTTCTATCATGTTTAGTCGAGATTTAGGACGGTGATAACTTGTTTGATTTTTTTATTTTAAAAGCAAGCCTAAATTCCATATGAGCCTTATTTTGGGCCTTTATACTTGTTGATGATATCATGTCTAGTAACATGTGGGATTATTCTCTTATCTGCTTATTTGACTGCTAGTAAGTATGGAGTCAATCCCTCGCGACTACTTCTTCGAGGCTAGACTTGATACGTACTGGATACCGTGGTTTCTACTCATACTATATTTCTTCACATTTTATGCAGGTTCTAAAGCTAGTGTAAGTGGCATTCATTACGGGATAATATGTCATGACCCAAAATCTCTAAGGTCGTGATGGCGCCGGACACAAGGTCAGGCAAGCCAAAACGTTAATTAATTAAAATAACTTTCCAGTTTTAAACTTTTTCGAAATCGTTATCTTTTTCTTGCATTTCATAATCAAATAAATAAATTTTAGTAAACTTAAATACGACAGCACATCAATTCAGTTTAATGAAATAAATCCCAACACGTCCCCAGAACCCGGTGTCACAAGTACCTGAGCAATTTCTAAGGAGTTATACAATCACTTCAAGCCTATCCGGAATACAACTAGACAAGGAAATTTAAAAAAATGAATAAATACAGTATGAAGGTGACTCTGCCAGCCGTGGATCGCCTCCGGATGGTGCAGCTCGCCTAAGTCTCCGAATCCTCCATATTGTTATGAAAGAACCTGTGCAATAAAATGCACAGCAAGTGCAGCATGAGTACAAAAACACGTGTACTCAGTAAGTCGCCTACCTAACGTCAGAGAGGTAGTGATGAGAGAGCAAATTAGACTCTTAATAAGGTCCGACAATACAACATATGAGAGAATATGATGAAATACAATAGACATGTAAGACAGTAAGCAACGAGTAAATATCAAGTACAGAAATCCAGGTTACCACTGAGAATAAACAACAATGTACACTTTCCTCTTTCCCAAATACATGTCAAGCCAATACCAACAGAATATCACCAAATAGTCATGCGCAAACAAGGGTAAGACAACCGGACGAAGTCATAAGATAGTGACGCTCGTGCACTGCCGAAGGATCGATCGATCCGTCCCAAAAGTGCACCTCTCAACCTCTCTATGCACTGTCGAAGGATCGATCGGCCCGTCCCAAAAGTGCATCTCTCAATCACTCTACGCACTGCCGAAGGATCGATCGGCCCGTCCCAAAAGTGCGGCTCTCAATCTCTCTATGCACTGCCGAAGGATCGATCGGCCCGTCCCAAAAGTGCATCTCTCAATCTCTCTACGCACTGCCGATGGATCGATCGGCCCGTCCCAAAAGTGCATCTCTCAATATAATAATCCTCTTTGTGCACTGACGAGGGATCGACTGAACCATCCCAAAAGATCACCTCTCAATATAATACGGCTGGCCTGCTCGCGACACAGGTGCTCATAAGAATACATACACAAATACAGGCTCAAACTGCTCGCGAATCACTCAAGCGACTCAAGCACCCAAAGTTACACATATCCACATAATAAGTTCGTATTTTATCAAGAAAACCATTTTTCTCAGGAAAATGGTAAAATCTTTATTAAAAGAAACATGAAATATAGGTTTTGAAATCTTTATTTTGAAACTCATTTGTCCAGTTTAGCAGTACTCCATGATACAATCCAGTCCAGGTACACATATATTCACAGCGGAAACAATTTTCTTTTTGAAGGGTAACAATATGAACTCTAGATTTCTTTTTCAACATTCAATTACGTTTTCAGTCATATTAGCAGTTTAATATTACAGGCAGGGTTACAGCTACACACATAAAGCATGCTAGTGGGTCCTAGGCTACCCGGACATGGCATAATAGTAGCTACGCACGGACTCCCGTCACCTCGTGCGTACGTAGCCCCCGAAGATAATATCATATACTGAATTAATTCACCTAGGGGGACGATTCCCCCTCACAAAGTTAGAAAGGAGACTTACCTCGCTCTAAAATTCTAACACCGACTTCCAATCCCTTCCGATGACCCCAACGGACTCGCAACACTCTGAAACTACCACATAAATGACAAAGCAATGAAAATTCATCCTAATACTCACAACAAATTCAGAATATATACTTTCTCAACCCCGTTCGGATAAATGACCAAAATGCCCTCGATCCCACGTTCCCGGAATCCGAAATTTCTTAAAGAAGAACCCAACCCGAAGCTTTACTAATGCATTTATACAACTTAACCCAATAACAAAGCTCAATTCGTTGCTAAAATTAAATTTACCAAATTCTAGGTTTCTTTCAAATTTTTCCCCAATTCTCACATTAAAAAAATGTAATAATTTTGTGTTAATCTTAGAAATGGGTAGAATCCTCTTATCTCTGAAGCTTGATGAAATCCCTGTTGAAGCTCTCCAAATTGGTCCATAGCTTTTGAAAAATGAAAGAGAATTGCCAGAAATCCCGTTTTAAACAACACTGCCCAGATCTTTCCTCTCCGCGATCGCGGGAATACCTTCGCGATCGCATAGGCCAAGCCCCAGCCTTCTCCGCAATCGCATTGCACCTCTTGCGATCGTGTAGGCCAACGAACAGCCCTCCAAATTCCTTCTCCGCGATCGCAGCTCCCCACATGCGATTGCATAAGCCTACCCAGCCCTTCACCGCGATCGCACACCAGCACCCACGATCGCATAGGCCAAAATCTTTGCCCCTCAATTTCTTCTCCGCGATCGCACAGCTAAGGTTGCGATCACATAGGACACCAGCAGCATCAGAAACCAGCAACAGCAAATCACTCTGAAATGACCCGAAACCACGCCGAAACACACCCGAGACCCCCGGGACCCCGTCCAAACACACGACTCAGTCCCATAACATGACACGGACTTGCTCGAGACCTCAAATCACATCAAACAACGCCGAAATCACAAATCGCACTCAAATCCAATTCTTTAAGAACTTAGAATTCAAATTTCTACATCCGATGCCGAAACCTATCAAATCACGTCCGATTGACCTCAAATTTTGCGCACAAGTCATATTCAACATTACGTACCTGCTCCAACTTTCGGAATCGCATTCCGACCTCGATATCAAAACTTCCGCTTCCGGCCGGATTTCTCAAAAACCTTCAATTTTCTATCTTTAGCCAAATGACTTCAAAATGACCTCCGGACATCCGAATTCACTTTCGATCGCGCTCCCAACTCCAGAATCACCATACGGAGCTACTCCCAGACTCGGAATCCCAAACGGACATCAACCTCACTGATATGCACTCCAACCCAAATTCATGAAATCCTTCTAAAACGCTAACTTTCATAATATACGCTGAAACGCGCCCGGGTTATCCAAAACCTTATCTGGACATACACCCAAGTCCAAAATCATCATACAACCTACTGGAACCTTCAAATCCTGATTTGGAGATCGTTTACTCAAAATTCCAATCTTAGTTGATTTCACCAACTCAAGGCTTCTAAAATGAGAATTTTCTTTCCAAACCAACTCTAAACTTCCTAGAATTCAATTCCGAACACGCCCACAGGTCATAATACCTGAAACGGAGCTGCTCACGACTTCAACCCGCTGAACGACGCGCTAGAGCATAAAATGACCGGTCTGGTCGTTACATTCTCCCCCACTTAAACCGACGTTCGTCCTCGAACGTGCTAAGAACTTCTCTGGAGTTACCTAAAATCATTGTTTAATACCCCGGACACCTGCTCGTGCTACCACAACCCAGTCGAGCACAATAGCTTGATCAAATCTGGAGATTTCTTCTTTATCCATATAATGAGCTCAGAATTCANGATATACCCGATCATAACTGCATACCCTTGCCGAATCGGCACCATGCACCACACAACTCATCATCTGACCACAATGACGCTCCTTGAACCTTAATAGCCAAAATTCCACGAATCTGATGCTCCCAATGCACCTCATAACAAATATACATACACCCTGCTATAATGCTGACGATACCACCACAACGGAGGAAATGTGCAGAAATTCATACTCAACTGCAGAGTTAACAAATCCTTGAATACCTCATCTTGACTAGAACCATCACTTTAGTATGAACCTGAATAATGGTATTTGTTCTTTAATATACACTTCACATAACCTCATCGCACTGATCCTTGATCCGAAAATCTCGTCTCACCAGTATGAACTGATCAGACAACAAACCTCCCCAACATGACCAACAGCCTTACATGATACCACATCGCGCCAATAGGCCATAACTCGAACATGATAATAAGAAACGACTCAGGACGGAACTATTCAGCTCGCGCAATTAATATGAGTTCTTACCAGAAAATAAGAATTAAAGCATAAGAAAATAAATATAGGAACCTTACTCATCATCACACTGTTGCGGCATGCAACCCGATCCAAATAACATAAAACTCACGTAAGAAAATATATATAGAGCTGATTCGCTCACTATGACAAATTACTGAATATTGATCACAAGCACGCTAAGTGCATAATACCATCTTGGGGAGACTGATAGAGCCGTATGCAACAAAACTCAAGCACAACTGAGGTGCGATATATATATACACTCTGGATCTCAAGAGCTATCATGCTCACATAACATCCCCACTACGCGGGACCTCAACACATAAAAAATTATCAAGTCGTTTCACAACTCGCACGGCACAATCACAATAACACATGAATTCGACGAGGACGGAACAACACCTGATGTTCTAATATCTTTCCATGAAAAGCGCTCTATTGAAAGGAACATGCCTGGCTCATACGGAGCCCATAATCATATTTAAATCCATCCACAAACATCGAGCTACCTTGCTCGCACCAACTAAGCTAATAGATTTTGCATGGGTCCATATTAACTCGCCTTCTCTCATAATACACGAGAACAACCATCATCACCGGTACTAACACCCCATAATCCATAATCAACTGAACCAAACGCCCTCCAGGCGTAAACTCTCAATTAAGCAATATTGCACTTCTTTATACTCAGTCCAAATCTGAAATCCATTAAGTGACTATGTGCACACTTTATACAATCTTTTCGCGGTCATGCTTCCGCGACCTTCCACACAAGGAAACAAGTCTTCCCATCCATAACACCGACCACACTAAGGCCGCAAAACACATCGAAAACCCAGGACCAGGGTACAAAGCCTCCTTCACCGATTACCGATCTCAGGTGACACTGAAGATAACACCAGCTTACTCTGAACTTTCAAATCACTTTGTCTTGATCTTCCGAGCTCATGACATCCTTATAAACATCGGACCTAAATCTCGATTCTTACTCCCAGTTACATACTGCTTACCGCACCTAATATGCCAATACGAGGTAGTGCAAGAATTCCATCACAACTTCCGAACCACCAATAAGGTGAACACTTCATCATATAGAAACTTTTTACTTGACTCAATTCAAGAGTACCATCTCAACACACGAGTGAATTCCCGTTATCACCCAATCATGCAAATCCTTAAGTAGTAGTCTATACCACCATAACCCTTATGGGGTCCGCCTACACCTGACAGGACATAACATTCAAATGCTCCCACATGAGATCCGTTACGATGGCCGACAAGCCTTGCACACACTAGCGCAAACCACATGCATAACTAAATCACATCAAAGGGACCGATCACTACCGCAAATGTGCCAGTTCAACCATGGCTAATCAATCTATCTTCTTTTAATCATCTTCAATTGCTTTAGGTATAATAACAAATTCCTTCAACCTATAGAAAACCAACCCTCACTCATCCCGAGTGACCTTGATTCACGAGACTACGATTCCCAAATCCCGCAACCCGTCTCATACCCTTCTGATAATTCCTTTCTTCAATCAGGAGTCTATTTCTCTCTCTCCTCTAATATCATCTTGTATACTGAAACATATCATAGAACATTCCAACTGTCCTCATTTCTCTCAGAGATTACTCTGTAAAAGCTCGATTCTCGATCATATTGTTGCCTGAAATCCTTAATCGCCTCATTCCTTAACTTTTGAACTCATTAGGACCACTATTGAGAGTCACCCACTCTGACTGGCCCAGAATACAATCAACCCCCAAGGCTCTCCTAGCACAGGAACACCTTTTTCAATGAAATACGGGACTGAGTCACTATCCTTACAACTCGCCCATGCCTTAAGCAAAATTTGAATCTTCCAAAGCCTAACCCTGACCTGACAGGACCAACTTTTGCACAAATCCATCAAATCTTACGCACAATTACCATTTTACTCCTCTTTCCTTAGCTGAAATAACTTGCCTACACACCGACAATTCGCAACCCTATGAGAAGACAATCCTACAGCCCTACTGCAGATGGTAGGATTCCCCCACTTAGCCCGAAGCCACTCCTAGCACCACTCTAGACCCTGCTGAGATCCTTCCTCATTTGATAACACGATCTTGGTCAGCCAAACCATCCCAATCTTCCAAATTATCTTGTTAGCACTCCCTAAATACTCGAATTCCCTAGCATCATTCACACATTCTATCTCCTACGAACTAGCCACTAGGACCCCTCACAGAACCTGCCAACCCCGCCATTACTAACCTATCCCCGGAAGACAACCCACCTGAAGAAATCACCTACTGACACCTCCTAGCGATGCTGGAATGCACGCTCTCTACGACCTCAATACCCCATACTACGCCCTGCTTCGTTCCAGGATCATTCCTTGCCAACCGCATTCCTTAGTACTTCCTCTCAATACTCTGACCCCACGCAATCGAAGAAACCATAGTACTGATAAACCTAACACATTCCATTCGATCAATGACAATGACTACATGTCACAGGTGCATATCCCATCTCTCTTGAAGACACCAAGTCTTACTATTTTATCAACTTCAACTAGACCATCTAAAATCCAAACGCCTTTCCTCTGCCGGAACTAAAACACCGGAATCTCGAAATCACACTCTGAGAAGACCTCCCTTCAACCATTCATCACCCCCAACGTACGGGCAAGCATTCTATAATCATATTAGCACCACGCGACAATCAATTGCAAACATCATCACCATCCGAGCACGGCCTTAAGGCTCCCAGAAACACAGCTACTGAGCTGAAATAACACATTACCCTTTCACAAGGCCATAATAACAACCACGACCATTTACACATGGAAGCATCTCGGATTACATTTGTAGCACCATTCCATTCCTCAAATTCCTAATCCATAGGAAGTGCTTCGCGACGTGTAAGATTGAGTAGGAATGATCATACGCATAAGCCCCAAAGGAATCAACTCGCACGATGAAGAACCAAGAAGAGAAGTACTCCTAACAGCCCTGTAGCCTCTCGAAGATAAGTACAGACGTCTCCGTACCGATCCGCAAGACTTTACTAGATTTGTTCATGACTCGTGAGACCTACGGGAACCTAGCGCTCTGATACCATGTTGTCACGACCCAAAATCCCTAAGGTCGTGATGGCATCGGACACAAGGTCAGGCAAGACAAAACATTAATTAATTGAAATAACTTTCCAGTTTTAAACTTTTTCGAAATCGTTACATTTTTCTTGCATCATAATCAAATAAATAAATTTTAGTAAACTTAAATACGACAGCACATAAATTCAATTTAATGAAATAAATCCCAACATGTCCCCAGAACCCGGTGTCATAAGTACATGAGCAATTTCTAAGAAGTTATACAATCACTTCAAGCCTGTCTGAAATACAACTGGACAAGGAAATTTAAAAAAATGAATAAATACAGTATGAAGGTGACTCTGCCAGCCGCGGATCGCCTCCGGATGGTGCAGCTCGCCTAAGTCTCTGAATCCTCCATATTGCTATGAAAGAACCTATGCAATAAAATGCACAGCAAGTGCAGCATGAGTACAAAAACATGTGTACTCAGTAAGTCGCCCGCCTAACCTTAGAGAGGCAGTGACGAGAGGGAAAATTAGACTCTTACTAAGGTCCAACAATACAACATATGACAGAATATGATGAAATACAATAGACATGTAAGACAATAAGCAACGAGAACATATCAAGTACAGAAATCCAGGTAACCACTGAGAATAAACAACAATGTACACTTTCCTCTTTCCCAAATACATGCCAATCCAGTACCAACAGAATAGCACCAAATAGTCATGTGCACACATGGGTAAGACAACTGGCCGGAGTCATAAGATATTCACGCTCGTGCACTGCCGAAGGATCGATCGGCACGTCCTAAAAGTGCACCTCTCAACCTCTTTATGCACTGCCGAAGGATCGATCGGCCCGTTCCAAAAGTGCGTCTCTCAAACACTCTACGCACTGCCGAAGGATCGATCGGCCTGTCCCAAAAGTGCGGCTCTCAATCTCTCTATGCACTGCCGAAGGATCGATCGGCCCGTCCCAAAAGTGCATTTCTTAATGTCTCTATGCACTGCCGAAGGATCGATCGGCCTGTCCCAAAAGTGCGGATCTCAATATAATAATCCTCTATGTCCACTGCCGAGGGATTGACCGGCCCGTCCCAAAAGTGCACCTCTCAATATAATACGGCTAGCCTGCTCGCGAATCATACATGCGACTCAGGTGCTCATAAGAATACATACACAAATACAAGGTCAAACTTCTCGTGAATCACTCAAGCGACTCAGGCACCCAAAGTTACACATATCCACATAACAAGTTCGTATTTTATCAAGAAAACCATTTTTCTTAGGAAAATGGTAAAGTCTTTATTAAAAGAAACATGAAATATAGGTTTTGAAATCTTTATTTTTGAAGCTCATTTGTCCAGTTTAGTAGTACTCCATGATACAATCCAGTCCAGGTACACATATATTCACAGTGGAAACAATTTTCTTTTTGAAGGTTAACAATATGAACTCTAGATTTCTTTTTAAACATTCAATTACGTTTTCGATCATATTAGCAGTTTAATATTATAGGCAGGGTTACAGGTACACACATAAAGCATGCTACCCGAACATGGCATAATAGTAGCTACGCACGGACTCTCGTCACCTCGTGCATACGTAGCCCCCGAAGATAATATCATATACTTAATTAATTTACCTAGGGGGACGATTCCCCCTCACAAAGTTATAAAAGAGACTTACCTCGCTCCAAATTCCAACACTGGCTTCCAATCCCTTCCGATGACCCCAATGGACGCGCAACGCTCCGAAACTACACATAAATGACAAAGCAATGAAAATTCATCCTAATACTCACAACAAATTCAGATTATATACTTTCCCAACACCGCTCGGAGAAATGACCAAAATGCCCTCGGGCCCACGTGCCCGGAATCCAAAATTTCTTGAAGAAGAACCCAACCCGAAGCTTTACTAATGCATTTATATAACTTACCCCAATAATTAAGCTCAATTCGTTGCTAAAATGAAATTTACCAAATTCTAGGTTTCTTTCAAATATTCCTCAAATGTTTCCCCAATTCTCACATCAAAACTATGTAATAATTTTGTAATAATCTTAGAAATGGGTAGAATCATCTTACCTCTGAAGCTTTCTGAAATCCCTCTTGAAAAGCTCTCCAAATTCGTCCATAGCTTTTGAAAAATGAAAGAGAAATGCCAAAAATCACGTTTTAAACAACACCGCCTAGATCTTTCCTCTCCGCGATTGCGGGAATGCCTTCGCGATCGCATAGGCCAAGCCCTAGCCCTCCGCGATCGCATTGCACCTGCTGTGATCGCATAGGCCAACCATCAGCCCTCCAAATTCCTTCTCTGCGATCGTAGCTCCCCACATGCGATCGCACAAGCCTGCCCAGCCCTTCACCGCGATCGCACACCAGTATCAACGATCGCATAGGACAAAATCTTCGCCCCTCAATTTCTTCTCCGCGATCGCACATCTAAGGCTGTGATCGCATAGGACACCAGCATCACCAGAAACTAGCAACAGCAAATCACTCTGAAATGACTCGAAACCACCCCGAAACACACTCGAGAACCCTGGGACCCTGTCCAAACACACGACTGAGTCCCATAACATGACACGGACTTGCTAGAGCCCTCAAATCACATCAAACAATGCCTAAATCACGAATCGCACTCAAATCCAATTCTTTAAGAACTTAGAATTTCAAACTTCTACCTATGATGCGGAAACATATCAAATCACGTCCGATTGACCTCAAATTTTGTGCACAAGTCATATTCAACATTACGGACCTGCTCTAACTTCCGAAATCGCATTCCGACCTCGATATCAAAACTTCCGCTTCCGGCCGAATTTCTCAAAAACCTTCAAATTTCTATCTTTAGCCAAATGACTTTAAAATGACCTCCGGACATCCGAATTCACTTCCGGTCGTGCTCCCAACTCCAGAATCACCATACGGAGCTATTCCCATAATCGGAATCCCAAACGGACATCAACCTCATCGATATGCACTCCAACCCCAAATTCATGAAATCCTTCTAAAATGCTAACTTCTATAATATATGCCAAAATGCTCCCGGGTTATCCAAAACCTGATCCGGACATACACCCAAGTCTGAAATTATCATACGAACCTACTGGAATTTCAAATTCTGATTTGGAGATCGTTTACTCAAAATTCCAATCTTAGTTGATTTCACCAACTCAAGGCTTCTGAAATGAGAATTTTCTTTCCAAACCAACTCTAAACTTCCTGGAATTCAATTCTGACCACGCCCACGGGTCATAATACCTGAAACGGAGCTGCTCACGACTTCAACCCGCTGAACGATGCGCTAGAGAAAAAAACAACCAGTCGGGTCGTTACATAATAGGTGGATTCCTGGAGACTTCGTGATGAGCTACTCTACTTGATAGATTCGTAGCACATGGAGTCCCCCTCCCTACTTACTTCTTATGTCTATCTCTTTTATTTAGACATCTTATTCAGACGGTTTCATACTCTTGTTAGATGCTTGTGACCATTTTGGCATTCGGGTTTGGGCGATATTGGCAGTCGTGGTCATGTTTAGGCCCTGCCCTGAATAATTTAACTATATTAGAGACATAAGATTATTTTCTTTTCTATCATATTGAGTATTTTGTTAAAAGTTGATTAATCTTCTTTAGAATTATGGTTGTTATTGTGCTGGCTTGCATAGTGAGCAGGTTAGCCACCATCATAATATTTGGTGGAATTTTGGGTCGTGACAAGGTAGTATTAGAGTATTAGGTTCTATGAGTCTCACAAAACACAAGCAGTCCTAGAAGAATCTTATGGACCATTATAGAGACGTTTGTACTTATCTTCGAGAGGCTATATGGATTTAGAAAACCTTTTTTTCCCAACCCTCGGGATCGTGATGGCGCCTAAGACCACACTTGCTAGGAAAGACAATGTTAGAACTTAATAAAACATTTTCCTTTAAGAATTTTCTTAAACACAATAGAACAATTCATAAAGAGAAGGAAATCTAATACCTTCCAATAAATGTAATCAGTAATAATATTCGATATGATGAAACGAACCACGAACTAATACTAAATGTACAACTACCTAGGGTTTGGTGTCACAATTCATGAACTACTAAAGAATACTACAAATAATTGGTCTAAAAGAAATGTATCTTTGTTTTGAATGAAATAAAGCAATATCTAAATAATTAAGGGAAGACTCCAGGAATCTGCGGACGCCATCAGATCTACCTCGTGTCTCCGTTCGAATAATGACAGCTACTACTTTCACCTAACTCTGATCGACACTGGATCTGCAGAAGAAGTGCAGAGTGTAGTATCAATACAACCGACCCCATGTACTGAGTAAGTGTTGAGCCTAACCTCGACGAAGTAGTGACGAAGCTAAGGCGGGAAATCATAACATAACCTGTGAACAATATATATAATAAAACAAGAAGGAAATAATAATAATAAACTAAATAACCAGTAACTTGCAACAGTAAATAAAAACAACTCAGATAACGCTTTCCAGATATCAGCTATAATCAAACTCCTCAAAATTTCCAAGTTTCAATTTAAATCGCAGTAAAATCAGAGTAAGAAAACCTTTTTAATAAAACCAGAGTTTTTCCAAAATCCTCATTTTTGAAAATCAATAAAATAGAAATATTCACCCGTATCGCTCCTTGTTGCGGCACGCAACCCGCTCCCACCTGTCCACCCTTATTGATCCTCCCTATATATATATATCACCATTATTTCTCCTGTTGCGGCGTGCAACCCGATCCCACATGTCCACCATTATCACTCCTTGTTGCGGCGTGCAACCCGCTCCCACCAGACAATCACATCACTTTATTTATGAAAAAGGATTTACACAATTTAAGTCAAAGCCTTTCACAATGTTTATGCCTCAATAATTGTAAACAAAAAAAGTTTCACTTTAAATATCAGTAAGAGCAGAATATGAAATAATGACAATAAAACAATGAGTGTTCCAGCCTTTATTTTATAAACAATAAAACATGAATATTCTCCCTTATTGCTCCTTGTTGCGGCGTGCAACCCGATCCCATTTGTCAACCCTTATTGCTCCTCCCTATATATATATATATATATATCACCCTTATTTATCCTATTGCATCGTGCAACCTGATCCCACTTGTCCACCCTTATCACTTCTTGTTGCGGCGTGCAACCCACTCCCACTATCATATCAGTTTCTTTACGAAAACTTTCACAATTTAGGCCAAGTCTTTCACAATATTTTTGTATCAAAAATTGTAAACAGAAGTTGTAAAACTCATAAACTTCATCAATTATCATTTCACAACGAAACCAACCAGAAATTTATATACTTATCGTAGCACTTACATCCAGCTCAATCCTTATGTAACATAACAAAACCAAGAGAATATCGAACACTTCCAACATACTTGAAACAATACTTAACAATAAGCTAAGGAATCCAAATGTCCATATAAACATCAATGATCACGAAACAATTAAGTCCGGAAGCAAATAATTGAAAACAGATAAGGGACCATGATGTGTGGCTAGAATTCATGGTTTAACACGTTATATGCCTTACATTTTATGTGCGTTAATGATAAAAATACACTTTGTATGTGCATAATGGAGTCTATTTCATGTGTATGTGAATTGGAGATGGAAGCCGAGCTAAATGGATGCATAAACGTCGAAAATACGCTCAAGAGGCGAAGAGGAGTGCACCGAGCTATAGCCGGGCGTTTGGGCTGTAAAGCCTGGCCACACAAGGCTTTAGCCGGGTGTTTGGGCTATAAAGCCTGGTGATTCCAGGCGTTATCCAGGCCTTAGATCCATAACGCCAGGCCTGGCATGACTTTATCCAGGCGTTAGGGCCATAAAGCCAGGTCCCTGGTCTGGTCCAATCCGAGTTTTTGAAGATTTTAAGTGTTTCCTGGTTTAAATAGAAGTCTCCTACACGTTTAGGGTTTGTCATAAACATATAAATAGACCCAAAAACACAACTTGAAAGGAGGGATGCCATTAGAGACAAGAGACGCCTGTGGAATACGGCTCAGAGAAGCAAAACATTGATTTTTACATCTTTTATTCATTACTTTGTAGTTTAATTATGCAAGTTATTTTGGGTTTGATTCTTATGAACATGTTTAGCTAATTTATTTAATCTAGGATTTTGGTGGAACCGGTTGGGGGATAAACTTATTGTGATATTAATATAGTTTTANTCAATTAGCTGTTCCTATTTATTATGTATCTACTTGAGAGAGAGTGCATATTTAGGTAGTTGTTTGAACAACATCACTCCCGGAGTATAGATGAAACTCATAACCGAGGGTTTAGAGATTAGATTAGAGATAACGATACCTCGGTTGCAATCTAAAGTGGACTGTAATGCAATCTAGCTAGTGTAACTTGAGAGAGTGCGTCTAGTAAATTATCATAATTACTTGAGAGAGATTTATGGTAAATAGAGTGTTCATGATTGATAGAGGCAACTAATCAAGCTATATGAAGTATCCGATAAGTATGTTCACCAACGGGGGAAACCATAACCTTAGACCTTTATCATAATTGTTTACAACACATTGTTAGTAATTGTTAGTTATTATTATTGTCAGTAGAATTAGTAAAACATCACCAATTTATACTAAAAAGTCTTGAGAGAATTGATTGAGTAAAAGTTGCGTATTCTAAAGAAATGATTAATACGTAAGTTCCCTGTGGGATCGACTCTGGGCATAATACCCCGGATTATATTTGCAACGCCCGTTTAGTCTTTTATAAGACATAGTTGAGCGTGACCAAATTTTGGCGCCGTTGTCGGGGAGTTAACGGTATTATCAAGTGTAGCTGTAGGTGTACATATTACTAGGTTTCAAGTTTGATTTTGTTTTTAGTATGTGATTTTTATTTTCTTTATTTTAGTTGTATTTGTTAATTTGAAAATACATGGCATCGTGGAATTATGAGAGTTTGGATGTTGGTAATTCTAATTTTGATGCTCGTTATGCATATTATGGAGGAAGCCACCCAGGGCAAAATTATTAAAATATTCCCGAGAGCGAGTTATGTGCACCAACTCAATCTTATGTGTGAAATCTGTGTGATATGTGTGGTGGTCAAGATGGTCACTTTCATGGTTGTGCTTATATTTCTTATCTTCCCCCAACCGCAGTGATGATGACCTGAAAAGGATCGAGGATATGATGAAGTGCCTTTTGGAACAACAGGAGGAGATACAACTGCGGGTACAAAGGCAAGATGAAACTATTCGCAACTTGGAGGCTCCAACAAGTCAACTAGTTGAAGCTTTTAATGCTCAATATGCCAATATTATGGATAGTAGCAAGGAGCAGTGTACATTAGAGATGGAAATTGAGGTGCCAACGGAGGGGTCCAAAGTAGAAACCCAACACTCTAACCAACTAGAATTTGAGGATGCCGATGTTGAAGAAGTGATACTAGAGTCAACCAGGGACGTTAAGGATACAAATTTAATCGACTCTAGTGTGATTGATGTTGAGGATGTTGAAAGTCCTGAAGTTCATGTGTTTGAGCGCATTGGTCCTCACTCCAAACATTTTTCCACATTGTGCTTGGATGATGATATGGAAATAGAGTCATTCGAGCCAATTGAGGAGTCAAGGAATGAGGAACAAGATGCCTACATTCTGGAATTTTTCTTGCCAGAAAGACAGGACTACATACCTCATCTAAATGCCAAGAAGTGTAAAATAGTACAATGGTTTCTTGGGCCAATTACATTTGTTCCACCACCCTTGGAGCATAACCGAAAATTTGATGACAAATTGGGGGCTCAATTCATAAGTTCGAAGTGGAGGCAGAAACTGATTCACGTCGTGCCGCGACGTTAGATCAAGCGCTTGTTGGGAGGCAACCTAGCTTTACTGCTTTATTTTATTTTTTATTTTATTTATTTTTTTTGTTTTATTTTTTTTTCTAATTGTATTATTTTTGTAGTGTCAATTTTTTTTGAAATTTTGTAGGAGCATGGAACACAAAGCCACTGGAAGGATGCAACAGCAAACCAGATGGTTGGAACTAAATGTGAGGTACCCGCATGAAGGACCAGGCCTGGGAGAAGTCTGAGTACCCCATGAGATGCTAGTGCTTCGGCCTTTGGCCTACCAGGGAGTTTTTTT
>ML384074.1:0-23280 GCA_005239525.1 Nicotiana knightiana | reverse complement strand
CCCCCCCAAAGGCAACCTTCTTCTGGAGGATGGATAAGGATAGGAACAAATATCATTGGGCTTCATGGCATAGATTATCATTTCCAACTGAAGAAGATGGCATTGGCTTTAGATTTATTGAAGAGGTCTGTAAAGCTATGGAATATAAGCTATGGTGGTGGTTCAGAACAAAACAAACCCTATGGAGGGAATTCTTGTATGATAAATACTGTAAGAGATCACATCCCATATCCAAAAAATGGGACTTTGGCCAATCTCAAGCATGGAAGAAAATGATGGTGAATAAGAAACAGGCAGAAGTCCACATTCGATGGACACTTCAATTTGGAAATGCAAGTTTTTGATGGGACAATTGGTTAGGGACATGCAATCTTGCTGGGCACAGACAGGAGAATGGCAGACCAGGCAACATCAAAGTCTCCCATTTTTGGGTCAAAGGGCAATGGGATGTCCAAAAGCTCACCCAAACACCCCCCTACACATGATGCCACATATCCTCCACACTCAAATCCACCACAATCCTCACCTGCCTGATAAAGCAATATGGTCTCCCAACACCTCTGGTGAATTCTCATGTGCATCAGCTTGGTCAGTAACCAGGAAGAGAAGACAGATTCTCCTAACCAACAAACTCCCCTGGCACAAATACATCCCTTTCATGTGGTCATTTTGTTTATGGAGAGCCTTAAGGAACAAACTCCCTACTGACGACAGAGTTGCCAGATTTGAACCCCCCAGTGTTAACAAGTGTGTATGCTGCAATAAACCTGATTTTGAAACTGTTGAGCACATCTTTAGTTCAAGATCCTTTGCCAGAATCATTTGGAATCATTTCAATGCCCCTACTGGAATCCACACCACCATCCAGCCCTTAACAACTATTCTTATGAAATGGTGGATTCAAACAAGACAAAATGATGTTCAAAAGCTGCTTCTAGACACAATGCCAATTATCATCTGTTGGAACCTGCGGAAGAACAGATGGGCAGCCAAATATGGAGGGAAAACATCACATGTCACTAGGACCATATTCTCCATCACTTCTGACCTTCTTATCCTCAACATTGTCCACCCTAGTGTTCAATGGCCAACCAACTGGAAGGAAATATACTCTGTTACTGAACACCTAAGACATCACACAAGGGTCCAACAGGTGGCATGGCAGAAACCAGAGCCCGGTTATATAAAAATAAACTCAGATGGCAGTGCTCTAAGCAATCCTGGAAAAATGGGAGCAGGGGTAGTCATTAGAAATCACCATGGCCAACTCATTCATGCAATTGCTAGCCCATTGGGAGAGGGCACCAATAACCAGGTTTAAGTAGAAGCTACTTTCGTTGGTTTCAAGTGGTGCACTGAGAATGGCTTTACCAAAATCCATTTGGAATCTGATTCAAAACTCCTTATCCAGTGGCTAACAAGTAACACCATCCCCCTTGGACCTTGAGCCCACAACTTCAAAGGATCAAAACAATGAGTCAACTCTGTGATGGAGTTACCTATTCACATGTTTTCAGAGAAATTAACTGCCCAGCTGACTCCTTGTCCAAACTCAGCCACACCCTTACAACTATCACCCACTACAACAACCATCTGGACTTACCCCCACAGATCAGAGGTCAACTATACCTAGACCAACATGATACCCCTGCCTTTAGACACCCTTTGACCAAACAAATCACCTTCCCTAACCATATGCTTCATGACCCCCCTACAATAATAACTGATATGATTTTGGCTAATGGAACCCCTCATCAGTTCTGGAGCTCACCAAAACCTCAAGCCTCAACCTCAACAACAACACCAGTTTTCTAACAAAGTTTTCTCTTTTGCAGGAAAATATCCATCTAAATCACCTAACTTTCTAATATGCTCTGAGGGAATGACACTAGCCCTTGGGCTCAATCTCCTGGGAGAAAAACAAGGAGTTAGTGGAACACACCACAGATGCACAACTCCTAACACAAGACACCCAACAAGCAGTCAAACCAACACCCATCCAAGCCATCATTGGAGAAAAAACTCACCCCCTTTATACCATATACCAACATAAAGCCCAGTTCCCCAAGATACCAAGTCCCCACAAAAACCAAACACCACTATAGCCACTGAACACACATTCTTTTATCATAGAGAACACAGAAATCCCCCCACTCACACATTGCCACCCACACCATACCAGTCTACACAAGAACCTGGTACCTTCCTCTACACCATCCCCCACCATAGACCATATGAACCTCACCAAACCACAATTGTTCAAAAATACCACACCATTGCAACCACTAACAAACCATCTTCTGCTCATAAAGGACATAGAAAATCACCTCTAACCAAACCCCTTATCAGAAATGATCCAATTTTGCTAACTTTTCTCTGTTTTGCAGGTATCACTAAGCAGAAAGAGAGAAGGCAGGGGCCCCTTAATTGCATCTCTTCCTTCCCCTTGAAGGCAATAGAACCAGTTTCAATGACAACTTTGTATCCTACCCATGCACACTCCAAAAAGTCCCCTCATGCCCCCTTTCCTCTTTCCCTTCCTCTGAGCCTTCTCTTCTATCTCTTCCCTTGCCAATTCTCTCACTTATTGCTCACATATAGTCCTCTTTACCCTTCTCTCCCCCCTTATTCTTACCCCTTTCCCAACACCAGTTATCCATATCTGGTAATTTAGAAACCAACCTCCACTTCTTCAAACTTCACATCACAATCCATATCTCCTTCACTCCAAACCAGTCCATAACAAATTCCAGTTTCCAGTACTCACAAATTGGAACCAGGCTCCCATTTTTGAACTAATTTTGCTTCTGTTTTGCAGGTACACTTTCAGGACCTCACTTGAACCAATTGGTACAATCTCAGAGTGTGGTATTAGCATTTATGCTCAATCTTCTGAGAGGGTTACAATTGGCTCACTATGATTATCATCACCTGATTTACTTCCAAACACAGACAGTGCTTTCTCTCTTCTGTCAGACACAACAGGCATCTGACTTACCCAGGCAAGAAGATATGCTCTCAGATTAGACCCAAGAGACAGAATCAACAGCCTTTTTCTATCTAGAGGTCATCACTGATTGAAACCTTAAAAGTTTTTCTAAGACAAAGTAAAGCTGAAGACCATACACCACTTCCTGTTTAGCTCCACTAGATTCTTTTGCTCTTGTAGTAGTTGTAGTATTTCGTACATGGAAAATAGCTTCCCAACCTTCTGTTTTAGTAGAACCAGAACTTCTCATACCTTTTGTATAGTAGGCCTAGGCTTAACTCATCACTCTCTTGAAAAAAAAAAAACCCTAAACCCCAAAAAAACACGTCCAAGAGCTTTGGCGATTGGCGACAAGAGAGGCGACTGCTGCTCGAAGCAATTCGCTCTGCTGCCATGGCCATTCCGGCCGGTGGCCAACCACCTGGAGAGGGTGGGTTGCCTCCACAACCACCTCCCAACATAACCCAACCCCCTACGACTACAACTAACACACCTGCTGCCATGGATTAAGCGAAGGCAGTGAAACCCTCAATGAGTAACACTGCCATGCACGAGAAACCAGTACCTGTTGATCCTATACCACTTAGGCGAGCCACTTTTGTTCAAGGTCAACCAATGGTGAAGTTCACAGAATCAGAGGTTGATCGTATGAACATTCTTGAAGGACTGAAATTTGCAGTTGTATGTAAATTTTCATATGGTTGGCCTGAGTTGCAAGAACTATGTCGAATCATTCCCATGCAATGTGGAATCAAAGGTGAGTGCAATATTGGATTTCTTAGGGATCGACATATATTGGTACGTCTTATATTATGGCAAGATTACATAGAATTTACGTCGAAAAGTGTTTATTACGTAAAAGACAAGTTTGGACATGATTTTCAGTTGCGAACTTTACTGTATGATTCAAAGTTCAAATCTGGTGAAGAAACATCAAGAGTTATGGCATGGATTTCCTTCCCAAACTTGTTGCCCACTTTATTTGTTAAGGAATGTCTATTTTCCTTAGCTTCAGCAGTTGGTACACCATTGCACCTTGACATGGCTACTGTAAACAAGATAAGGCCTAGTTGTGCTCGTGTGAAGGTGTTAGTGGATTTATTAGCTGATCACCCAAAAAAGGTTTGTATGGATATTGAAAATGAGATGTCTGGGGACATAAGGACAGAATGGGTGACAATTAGATATGATTACTTACCTAAATATTGTAAGGAGTGTAAACTACAAGGTCATGACATAGTTGAGTGTTGGAAGATCCATCCAGAATTAATGGCTACAAGGAATGATGCACAGACTGTTATAAAAGAGCCTGTGGGGCAGGAGAATAATAATAGGGGAAGGGAATCTGCTCCATTAATGATCTTATTCAGTGGTAAAGTTTTGGGCAATGTAGCTGCTCAATGGAAGGAAGTAAGAGACAATAGAGGAAAGGGAAAGGAGAAACAGGCAACTGGAGTGGTTAAACCTGGGCAGGAGTTAGCTCCAATGGAGAATCAGACTGTTGCAGTACCTCAACAGGTGCAAATAACCAATCAATTTGAACTGCTGGATGTGGAAAATGGAGAGACTATACAAGAAAATCAGTTAGCTTTAGTGGAAAACATTGATGGACAAGGAAATTTGCAGAATTCTGATAATACTGGAAATTTGAATCCTGAAGAAGCTCCTTATAATCCCAAGTCTCCCTGGACTGAAAAAGTTAATAGAGGATATAATGATAATCAAAACACAACAGGTAAGAGTCTCAATTCAGCTGCTCAAAAGGCTAATAATAATAACTTAGAAACTGGGCGTTCCAATAAAGACAGAAGGGTAGAACTCCAACGAGATCAGCAACAACAGAAGGAAACAACTCAACAATGGGTACAAAGAACCTTTAATGGTAATCAAGTTTCCATTAACACCTCTTGTCAAGATGTACCAACTCAGGATACTGGAGTAGTAGAAAGATTGGACACTAATGCTGACAAAGAATTACAGGTAGATACAGAATTTAATATATTCAAAAGTAATGAAAAAATCAAGTGGAAGAGGAGCAGACTTTGGGCGGACCAGACAGAGGAGGAATCTGAAGAAGGACAAATCCCAGAAGGGATGTCAAGTGAAGAGGAAATTGGAGGAGATGCAGAAGATGAAGATGATCAAACAATAAATGAAAATAGTAAGCTTAAGAAGATTACAGATGAGCAAAGTTTAGCAATTGACAAAGAGCTAAACCTTGACAAGGAACAAATGGCCAATACTGGGGATCAAGGTGGAACAGAAAAGGATGGTAATGAAATTGATCTAGGTGGAACAAAAGGAGAAGTTGAAGGGGATGATATAACTAAGGCCAAAACCAGTGCAAAGAAATTGTCAATTGATGTGCTGAATAAGAATATAAACAAGGTTCCATTGAGAGCAGGTCAGTTGGAAGAAGGTGGGAACAAAGAAGGGGTCAATATGCAGAAAGCTACAGAGGTGGTAGTCAATGATGGTGTAAAGGGGGATGCTCGCCAAGAGGATAATGCCAATATGGATCTTGATGAGGAGTCTACTGCACAAAACTTTCTAAATGTTGCTCGTCAAGGGGATCTCTCACCTAGGAAAATTGAGAAAGTCAAATCTAATGCTAAAGGAAGAATGAAACAGGCTAGAGATAACTCAGTAATTCCATCAACTGGGGTGCAAACAAGAAGGACTCTTACTAAATCCCAAAATCAATAATGGATGCTATAATATGGAATGTGAGATCAGTGAATACTATGCAAGCTTTCGAAAGGTTGATTATTTTGCATAGACAACATCACTTTGAATTTATAGGAATTCTAGAGCCAATGCAGCATACCGGCAAAATAGAGAAATACAGAAGGAAAATTGGCTTGGCACAGGCAGTGGTCAATATATCGAATAAAATTTGGGCCTTTATTGATGAGGTATTTGAAGTAGATATCATGTATAATATGGTGCAACAACTAACTTTGAGATTGGTCCATACAAAAACATAAGTTGAGACTATTCTCACACTAGTATATGCTAAGTGCGATCCTATAGAGAAAATTTAATTATGGGACACTATGTATGCAATGGCAAGGGATATGACTTTACCATGGCTAGTTGGGGGAGATTTCAATGTCGTATGGGATGAAGAAGAAAAATATGATGGATTGCCAGTGTCCCTAAATGAAGTTGATGACTTTAGGCACTTTGTCAATACATGCAATTTGATAGATCTGGGGTTCAAGGGAAGCATTTTTACTTGGTGGAATGGAAGGTCAGAAGAAGATTTCATTTTCAAAAGGCTAGATCGATGCCTTGGAAACATGGAACTGCAACAGACATTCCCAGGATTGGAGATTACTCATCTACCTAAAATTGGGTCGGATCACTGTCCTATGCTGTTGAAATGTGATATTGAATCTCCTATTAAGAAACCATTCAGGTTTCTTAATTTCTGGGTAAAGCATGAATCATTTAAGGAAGTTGTTAAAGAAAATTGGAAGGCAGATTTTAGTGCTAGTCCATTTGTTATTTTCAACTACAAGTTGAAGAAGCTTAGAAGGCATTATCTACCTGGAGTCGAGCTACTTATGGAGATATATTTCAAAAAATTGCAAGCCTTGAGGAAGTAGTTATGGCGCATGAGAGACATCTTGAGGCTCATCCTTCGCAAATGAATAGGAAGAGGTTGAAAAAGGTACAGGCAGAGATGATTAAGTACTTGGCATTAGAAGAAGAGTATTGGAGGCAGAAATCTGGTATGATGTGGTTCAAGGATGGGGATAGAAACACTAAATTCTTCCATGCTCAAGTGAATGGAAGAAGGAAGAGCTTGAGGTTATCAAGAATTAAGGGCAGTCAAGGCAATTGGATTGAGGAAGAGGAACTAATAGCAGAAGAGGCAGTGAAATTCTTTAAAGAACAATTCACTGAAATTGTTACCCCTTCTGTTTTTGATATACTCAACCATGTGCCTACTCTGATAGATAATGATCAGAATGAAAAGCTGATGGATTTACCAACAAGACAAGAGATTAAAAAATCAGTAATGGGACTGAATGGAGACTCAGCAGGAGGAACAGATGGATTCACAGGTGCCTTTTATCATTCATGCTGCGAGATTATTGAGGATGATATATTTGACATGGTGAGGGCATTCTTCACTGGTCAGCAGTTGCCTAAGTGTGTCACACACACAAACTTGGTCTTGTTACCAAAGAAGAAGGAAATCAGTACTTTTGCAGATATGAGGCCAATCATTCTCACCAATTTTGTCAATAAGATTTTCTCGAGAGTGATTCATGAAAGACTAGTGGACATGCTGCCTAATTTGATATCAGAAGAACATGCAGGCTTTGTGAAAGGAAGGAGTATAGTGGAAAATATATTATTAACGCAGGAAATCATCACTGACATCAGGTTAAGAACAAAGGCAAGCCCAAATGTTGTGATAAAACTGGATATGGCAAAAGCATACGACAGACTATGTTGGCTATTTCTGACAAACATGATGAGGAAGATGGGCTTCTCAGAAGGATTCATAGGTATGATCTTTTATTTAGTAGGGAATAACTGGTACTCAATTCTAGTAAATGGGCAGCCTCATGGCTTTTTCAAGTCAACAAGGGGAGTAAAACAAGGTGATCCCCTCTCACCTACATTGTTTATTCTTGCTGCGGAAGGACTGTCTCGTGGGTTGAATTCATTGCATCTAGATCCTAATTACAATGGCTTTGGTTTACCCAAGTGGAGTCCAAAAATAAATCATCTAGCCTATGCTGATGACACCATAATTTTTTGTTCATCTGATGATATGTCATTAACGCTAGTAATGGAAAAAATGTATTTATACGAAATAGCTTCTGGCCAGCTGGTAAATAGGAGTAAATCAGCAATATACATGCACCATTTGACTGATAATGAGGTAGTTATCAAGGTAGAAAGGATTACTGGGATAGGAAGGCAAAATTTTCCTTTCATTTACCTGGGCTGCCCCATTTTATGCAAGAAGAAGAATGGATTACTACTAAGGTTTAGTGACCAAAGTTATGGACAAGCTACAATCGTGGAAAGGTAAATTATTGTCCATAGGAGGCAGAGGAGTATTGATTAATAATGGTCTACAGAGTATGCCAATACATTTACTATCTGCTGTGAACCCACCAGGCTATGTGATCGACAAGCTACATAAGATTTTCGCAAAATTCTTTTGGAGCAGCAAGGTGGGAGGAAATACTAGGCATTGGGCATCATGGAAAACATTGTGTATGCCATATGAGGAAGGTGGTATAGGGTTCAGATCTTTACATGATGTTTCAAAGGCTCTTTTTTGTAAACTTTGGTGGAATTTTAGGACAAAGCCTAGTTTATGGAGTTCGTTCATGAGTCAAAAATACTGCAAGAAGCTAAATGCAGTTATTGCGCCATGGAGAGAGGGATCTCATGTTTGGAGAAAGATACTAGAATGCAGGGACATGATTGAGCATCAAATTGTATGGAAGCTTAAGATGGGGTCAACACTTTTCTGGTTTGATAACTGGAAGGAAATAGGTGCATTATATTTCTTAGTGCCACCAGAGTTTGGAATAGATGAAGACATTCTTAATGTCAATGAAGTTGTGTACCATGGAATGTGGAATATGGAGAGGCTTTTTGAGCTACTGCCTGAAGAACTGGCACAGCACATTGTGCAAAATATCAGACCTCCTGTACTGAACAATGTCTTAGACACACCCTACTAGATGCTTGATCCTAAGGGCAATTTCATAGTTAAGACAGCATGGGAGTATCTACGAAGAAGAGACAATCCTAGAATAGCATACAAGATGATATGGGTGAAGGGGTTACCATTTAAGATCTCATTTTTCATGTGGAAAGTTTGGAAAGCAAAGCTGCCTTTAGATGATTTCATGCGCAGATTAGGATACTTCATGCCTTCAAAATGTTGGTGTTGTGCGGAGACTAAGGAGGAGTCACTTGTGCATTTGTTTTTCACAACTAAAGCTGCAAGGATAGTGTGGAAATACTTCCTAATGAGGGCAGGAATTGCAGTAGAAGGATTGACACTTCATCAAGCTGTCACAAAGTGTTGGAATGCATCAGTTATCCCTCGAATAAAACCATTAATGCAAGCTCTGCCTGCATGTATTATTTGGGAATTACGGAAGAGGAGAAATGCTATAAAATATGGTGATGTTGTGTCAGTTAACAGAGTAATATATCAGGCATCTTCTACTCTCCAAGCCCTGGTTAAACTTAGGAAACCTGGCCTATCTGTGTCTCATGGGTGGCAGAAAATTTTGAGCTTGTTAGAGAACTATACACCTAAATTGAGGTATAACAAGGTGATCTGGGAATTACCTATGGAAGGGTGGATTAAAGCAAATACATATGGGGCATCAAGAGGTAATCCAGGAAGAAGTGCAATAGATGTATGTTTAAGAGATGAGGAAGAAAATATAATGTATGCAACAGGAAGGGAAATAAGAGTTGGGTCCAACAATGAAGCAGAGGCAGTAGCAATCTTGGAGGCATTGAGAATGTGTAAAGCCATGAATTTTCATAATATCTGGATTCAGACGGATTCAATGTTGCTCAAAAACATTATTGATGGACAATGGAAGTCACCTTAGTGTATAGTCAAAACTGTGGAGGAGATTATGGTGTTGAAGGAGGAGTTCAATCTCCTAGTCTCTCATATTTTCAGAGAGGGTAACAAACTTGCAGATCATCTGGCGAACTATGCTTTGGACAATGGTAACATTGAAAGTTTTGACTTCTGGGAACTAGATGTCCAAAGTAGGAGAATGGTGAATGAAGACAAGCTACAATGTCCATCGTTAAGAGTAAGATTCTGGAAAAATTAGGACGTGAAAAGGGAGGAAAGGAGGAAGGTGGCATATCATATATTCACATGCTCAAATCTGTAGAGAGGAGAGCACGGTGATCATCTTTATCACTAACTGGTGTTTCTGTTTTGCAGGTCTCTTGTTTGAACTGTTATTCTATGCTGAAAAGCAAATCTCGCTGGTGGTTTTAATGCGTAGAATTCAACCCAAGGGAAGACCTTTGCAGATAGGCAACAGTTCAACTGAAAGGAGATTCATAATCAGTACAAAAATATGGAAATTTCTGCCCAGAAAGCTTAAGAGAATTGGGCAGTCCAAGGAAGAACAATTGTCAAGATGGAATGCAAATAATAGAATTGATGATAATGGGATGCAAAGGAATAATCCTATCAGTGTCAATGAAGGAATGCTCAGAAATATGGAGAGAATAAAACATCATGGATATATAGAAATGGGTAGTCCAAGGGAAAGAAAATATTGGGAGATACGAGAGGAAAAACAGGAGTGTACCAAAGCTATGACAAACAATGGAACACTGTCCATAAGGTTTAACAGAAGTGGACAGTTAGGATATTGGAGAGAAAGGGGAGGGGAACCAGATATGGAGATACAAATGAAAGAAAACACAGAGGTAGAAAAATACTATTCATTAAGAATAATGTCCAGAAAGTTAAATCGAATTGGACATATGGGAGGGGAAGGATCTGAAACTCATAGTTTGGGGTTAGAGGAATTCAGGCAAGGGTTATCAGAAGAAGGAAAAGAAAGAATGCATTGCCCAGAATGTTTAATCGAATTGGACAATGTGGAAGGGGGGAGTTATTTGAGCGAGGGGTATTAGGAAAGTAGGGGTATAATACAAGCCACAGGAAGATGGGAACACTCAAAAATAAGAAGATAAGGAAATACATGGTAGTTAAGAGATCATGTGTTCAAGTTGTACAAATCCTTTGGGAGGAGTACAAGGAGAACACGTTTTATACTAGCTTATTTTCTTGTTTTGCAGGAACAGATACTGTACTCATACCTTGTCACTCATTACGACTTCCATGGGTGGTATTAGCACTAAGTGCTCATTCCCTGGAAGAAGGAAAGGTGACATGCATAAGTATGAGAGACAACAACAAGGACAAGCCACAATTAAGGGCAGATGCAAGCAAGAATCACACAGCATGATTGAGTATGGGAATCGCCTTGGCAAAGATGATATTATGATAGACTTTGAGCATCATGTTTCAACTGCTAGAGTGCCTTTACACCAGTCAACAACCAACAAAGTTTGACATTTCACATGACACAACCTATGCACAACACAAAATGCACAGGTACTTAGGATCGAACCACCAGCTACCAGAAGGAAAATTGGACATATTTTGTTGGAGCAGGCCACCCACCTCACCAATTACAGTCATTAAGACATACACGATGCAGAACATGACTGCGAAACTACTCAGCTCACACAAGCATGTGTTACTAGGCAATGTGGTTTGTGTGTATAACCACACACTTACTCATATGGAGATAACATCAAAGCAGGGCAGAGTATATTCACTAGAGAGACTAGAAAATGCGAAGGACAAGAATTACAAACATATAAGAATCAAAACTGCAGGGATCAATATGGCAATCAAATGCAAGAAAAAGGCTACAACTGTAATGGGTTGTTATTTAAATTTTTGTTAGAAGCTAGATTTCATAGTTTTATAGATCTTTTTTTCTATCAATTTGGGCCTCACAAGCTCAAAATTGATATTAGGGTCGAGGTTTTAGTCATATACTATCGTCTTACACATCGTAAGATCTCATGATACTTTGTTTTATTTTAGTTATTATATAAAAACTAACCCTAGGCACTCTGCCTAGTGTATTTCTTAAAAAATAAACCCTAAACCCACTTGGAGGATCATAATGATGTCATTATGTAAATTCATATGGCTCAGAATGTTTAATCGAATTGGGCAGGAGATATGGGGCTGGATGGATACTGGATATGTATATGGTCCTCATATAGAAGTTAGGTCCAGAACAATTGAAGGAAAAGGGCTGCGGGGTAATGAGAGCAAAAAGTTAATAGGAATAGGTAATAAGGCAGTGAAAATAAATGGAAGAAAACAAACAAGGATGAGGAGAAAGCACAGAATGTATAAGAGAAATGGGCTTACACTAGGGGAACAAATCAGTTGCTGGAGATTAATGAGCAAATGGTGGAAAGCACAACTGTTCAGAAAGTCTAAGAGAAATGAGCAGCATTGTAAGGTGGCAGAAATAAACAGGGGAAAGGAAACAGACATGAGGATAGGGTATTGGTACTCAAGCCATTGGATTCATACCTTGTCGCCTATTAAGACCTATGACAGGGATACTAATACTAGTGCAAAGGGGAGGGAAGCAAAAGGAAAAGGTGGTTTGGAATGTAGTGGTTACCATACTCAAATCTATAGAGGGGAGAGTGGGGAGATCTATTATGGAGCCTTAAGGTGGGGAGTCACTGATGGCTATGACCAGGAGTTCATGGTTGTCCAGATTCATACTAACTTTGATGTCTGTTTTGCAGGTACAATTTCAGTGCTATTGTCCTCTGACTTGCCAGAATTGGGGATAGCAGTGCCTAGCACTCATTCCACTGGAAGGACAATCAGGTTAGGCAATAACATCGAAGTGAGAAAGGAAAATCACCAGGAAAAGATACTATACTTATACCTGTCACTCACTACGACTTCCAAGGGTGGTATTAGCACTAGGTGCTCATTCCCTGGAAGAAGGAAATGTGACATGCATAAGTATGAGAAAGCAAAGATGGAAGAAGGAGACCTCATGCACTGCACAACAGTCGTGTTAGACCCAAAGCAAACACGGATATACAATATAACACATAAGGTATCAGTTGGTGGAAGGATATTAATGTAGAACAAAGAGAATACACATGCCAAAGGAATCAAAAACAGTATAACTGGACTGTCCATAAGTTCAGTATACTTTATTTGGTATTCCCTAAGGATAACTGGAAACAAAATGTGCAAGGTCCAACACTGGGATGGTTATAAGGCTAACTATGGAAGATACACAAGCAATGGATACATTGTTCGACAGTGAAGCAAGCAGCTGATAGCCACAAAAGGGATCGAATTCAAACAGTTGATATGCAATGCAGATTAACATACTGGATTCTACTTGAAGCAATGATTATGAATTACACATGGATCGAGCAGCACATTATGAGTGATTATCAAGGCAACAAGGTTTACACATTATCTTGGATAGTTTTTATACAAATTTTAGACAATAGTGTTCATAGTATTAGTATTTCAGTGTGTAATATCAAGTTTGGTATGTTCAAGCCCAAAGATGATAATAGGATTTATGTAGTAGGCATAAATTATGGTTTTGCACCTTGCAAGACGACATGATACTTTGTTTTATTTTACTATATATAAATAAAAACTAGCCCTAGGCACTGCCTAGTGGATTGCTTAAAAAAAAAACCCTATTCCTTGAGAACAAACGCTCTGTTCTCTCTCCTAGTTTTAGGCGATAACTGGGCGATTTCTTCTCCAGGGCTGCCATGGCCAATTTGGCCGGCGGCCAATCGTTTTCTCCGACTGGACAGCCCCCCCACCTTCGCCCAGCCCCCAGCGACCTCCACCATCAATTCCCAACCCTTAGACTACTCTAAAATCCTTAAACCAAAAACTATAAACACTGCCATGCAACAAACAGCGAACACTGTTGAGCCAATTCAGTTGCGACGTGCAACCGTGCTTAATGGGCAGCCTTTTGTTAAGTTTACGGAAGGGGAGGTTGAACGTATGAATATCATTGAAGGATTGCAATATGCTGTAGTTTGTAAATTTTCGTATGGATGGCGCGAGCTTAATGAACTACGTCGAATTATTCCTATTCAATGTGGAATTAAAGGCGAGTGCAATATTGGGTACCTTCGTGATAGGCATGTATTAATAAGAATGACATTATGGCAAGACTTCATTGATTTTACGTCGAAAAGCGTCTACTATGTAAAAGACAAGTTTGGGAGTGAATTCTAGTTACGAACTTTAGTTTATGATCATAAATTTAAAGTTGGAGAAGAGACGCCAAAGGTAATGGCATGGATTTCCTTTCCGAACCTACTGCCTACCTTTTTCGTGAAAGAGAGCCTATTCGCACTGGCTTCAGCTGTTGGTAAGCCCCTTCATCTCGATATGGCAACAATAAATAAGACTAGGCCAAGTTGCACGCGTGTTAAAGTGTTAGTTGATTTATTAACGGACTTTCCTAAGAAGGTGCGAATGGATATCGAGAATTAATTAACAGGTGAAGTAAGAACTGAGTGGGTAAAAATCAAATATGATTACTTGCCCAAGTATTGTAAGGAGTGAAAATTGCAAGGACATGATATGATGGAATGTTGGAGACTTCATCCGGAACTGGTGGAGAACAATGGTAATGATCATTAAACAGGAATTGTAACTGGAAAAAATGTCGAACAAGGTACTGCTTCTGCAACTGTTAATCAATAGCGCACTTTAATGGTTTTGTCGAGTAGAAAAGTAGTTGGTAATGTGATTACTAAGGGCAGAATTCAATGGAAACAGGTCAGGGATAATCGTGCAAAGAAGGTTGTTAAGGAAGCTCAACAAATAATTGGAAAAGAAATTATTCCTGTTGATGGAACTGGCAACCAAGAAGTGTGCACCAATAATAAATTTGCAGCATTATCAGTAGAAGATGGTGAGGTTAATGAAGAAAATTAACTAGATATAGTAGAGGAATTTGTGGGTCAAAGGAGTCCTATATCAAATCCTAAGGAAGCTGGGACTTTGAATCCAGCTGCTGCATCTTTTACTCCTGTTTCAACTGGGATTGCATTGTCAAAGAAAGGTGAAGGGGTTACTCCTAATGATCAAACTAAGGTGATAGAAGGAAGAATTTTAGAAAGAGTACCTAAGGAATCAACAGCTCAATGGGTGACCAGGGCCTTTGTTGAGAATGTAGTAACCAACCAATCATGCCAACAAATCCCTACTCAATCACTAGAGCTTACAGCAGCAGATGGAATGACTATGGGCAATGATATGGCACAATTAGGTGGAAATAAGTTGTGGAGTGAACAAACTGAAGAGGATTCCGAGGAAGGAGAACTGCCAGAAGGTGGCAGTGGTGAAGAAGAATTAACAGATGAAGAAAATGAGCAGGAAGAACAAAGTGTTAATAATAAAAACAAAGACCAACTACCAGCAGGGTAAACTAGAATCAATGAGGATGAAAGTGTTCAAGGAAAGAGGATTCAATTAATTACAGAGGAGAGTGATGTCCAAAATCCAATGAGTCCTGCTCCTGCCAAATTGTTACCACCAGCTAAGCCTAATATAACTACTGAACGGGCTGATGGTCAGAGTATTGGTGAGAAACAAACAAAACAGGTGAGCAAAGAGGATGGGCAACCAGATCCTATGCAAACCAATTCAAAGGAATATGCAGGAACAACAATAATGAATGTAGAAAAAGAGGAGAATGTTCTGAAGAAGCAAGAGAACACCCTGGTTCCAAAGAATCTGCAGCAACAACTAGCTCAATTTGGAAGTGAGCAGAAAGTTGAGAGTAGGGGNTTTAGTTCCCGGGGTTCAAACAAGAAGGACCCTATCTAAATCTCATAATTAATCATGAATGCGATCATTTGGAATGTGAGATCAGTCAATACAAAGAGAGCTTTTGAGAGGCTGGTCACTATGAATAAGCAGCAACACTTTCAGTTCGTAGGAATAATGGAACCAAAGCAGAAAGTAAAGAAGCTAGAAAAATACAGAAGAAAAATTGGAATGCTACAGGCTTTTGTGAATATTTCAAATAAAATATGGGTGTTTGTAGACGAAGTTCATGGAGTGGATATAATGATTGATATGGAGCAACATTTGACAATGAAGATTACTGACATGGATACACAAGTATCATTTATTGTTACTTTAGTGTATGCTAAGTGTGATCCAATCTAACGAATAGAGCTATGAGACAGTGTGTATTATTTGGCTAGAGATATGACAATCCCGTGGCTCCTGGGGGGTGATTTTAATGTAATTTAGGATGAAGAGGAGAAATTTGTAGGTTTACCAATTTCAATCAATGAGGTTAATGATTTTCGACAGTGATTCAAAAGCAGAATAGGGAGACTATAGAAGCTGCTCGAGGAGAGAACGAGGTAGTAGATAAAGAAGAGAGAATGGACAAAGATTGTGATGAAGAACCTATTGCCCAGAATTTCAAAAATATAGCAAGACAAGGAGACCTATCCCCTAGGTACATGGAGAAGGAAAAATCAGTAACAAAGGTGAGGAAGAAGGCAGCAAAGGATCCAGTAAAGGATATAGCCATGGTACCCTCAACTGGAGTACAAACTAGGAGGACATTATCAAAAACCCTTAACCTCTAAATGGATGCTCTAATTTGGAATATCAGGTCTGTAAACACCATGCAGGCATTTGAGAGGCTAATCAAAATGAATAGACAACACCATTTTGAGTTCATAGGGCTCATGGAACCCATGCAACAATCAAGTAAACTGGAGAGGTATAGAAGGAGAATTGGTTTTGCCCAAGCAATTTCAAACGTATCGAACAAAATATGGGTGTTCATTGATGAGGTTTTTGATGTGGAGGTTATATATAATATGGTACAACAGCTTACATTAAGATTATTCCACACTGAAACACATGTGGAATTGGTCTTAACTCTGGTATATGCAAGATGCGATTCAATAGAGAGAATAGAACTTTGGATTCATTGTATAACTTAGCCAGGGATATGACAACTCCATGGCTTGTTGGGGGGGATTTTAATGTGATTTGGGGTGAGGAGGAAAAGTTTGGAGGACTTCCAGTTTCACTCAATGAGATAGATGATTTTTGTCATTGTATCAACACTTGTAACCTCACTGATTTGGGGTTCAAGGGCAGTATGTTCACGTGGTGGAATGGAAGGGCGGATGAGGAGTGTATTTTCAAGAGGATAGATCGTTGCTTGGCTAATATTGAGTTTCAACTAAAATTTCCAGGTTTGGAGGTTACACACTTAACTAAGACTGGGTCAGATCATAGACCTATGCTCCTAAAGTGTGATATTGAAACACATCCTGTGAAGAAGACATTTCATTTTTTGAATTTTTGGGCAAAGCATGAGACCTTTAAGGAGGTGGTGAAAGAGAATTGGTAAGTATATTTTCATGCTAATCCATTTGTGATGTTTAATGCTAAACTTAAGAAGGTGAAGAAGTCTCTATCTACATGGAGTAAAGCTACATACGGGATATCTTTCAAAGACTTGCTAGCCTGGAAGAAGTGGTGAAGGTACATGAGGCAGGGATGCAATGGTTCAAAGAAGGGGTAGAAACACGAAAATTTTTCATGCTCATGTAAATGGAAGAAGGAAAAGACTTCAACTAAAAAGAATTCAAAATAGTGCTGGAAATTGGGTTGAGGAAGTTGAAGATATAGCTGAGGATCCTTGATTCTGTTCCAAACTTGATTAGCAATGAGCAGAATGAAGAGTTGATGAGGCAGCCAACTAAAGACAAGGTGAACAGGCAGTGGATGGGCTTAATGGTGATAGTGCAGGAGGTGCAGATGGCTTTACTGGATGTTTTTACCATGCATGTTGGGACATAATTGGAGATGACATCTTTGACATGGTTAGAGAATTCTTTAATGGACATGAAATGCCCAAATGCATCACTCATACTAACCTTGTCCTATTGCCTAAAAAGAAGGAGGTAATCACTTTCTCAGATATGAGGCCTATAAGTCTCAGTAACTTCTCCAACAAAATCATTTCAAGGTTCATCCATGAAAGGTTAGTAAGTTTACTTCCTAACATAATATCAGAGAAGCAAGCTGGCTTTGTCAAATGTAGGAACATTGTGGAGAATGTGTTTCTTACACAGGAGATTATAACTGACATTAGGTTAAGGACTAAAGCTGGACCTAATGTAGTTATAAAGCTAGACATGGCAAAGGCATATGATAGGTTGTCGTGGCTATTCTTGACTAAGATGTTGAGGAAAATGGGGTTTGATGAGAGATTTATAGGATTGGCGTTTGGGGTTGTATCAAACAATTGGTATTCAGTGCTTATAAATGGTCAACCTAATGGTTTTTTAAATCATCTAGAGGTGTGAAGCAAGGGGACCCCTTGTCACCTACTTTGTTTATCCTGGCTGCTGAGGCTCTGTCAAGAGGTCTGAATTCATTGCATTTGAACTCACACTTTTATGGGTTTGGGTTACCAAAGTGGAGCCCAAAAACCAATCACTTGCCCTATGCGGATGACCCTATTATATTCTCCTCTTCAGATGCAACTTCCCTTGGGCTAATTATGCAAGTGTTAGATGCTTATGAGGTTTCTTCTGGGCAGATGGTTAGCAAGAGTAAATCTGCCTTGTATTTGCATCATTTGGTGGATTTGGATGTGGTGAGAAAGGTAGAAAGGGTGACTGGAATTGAAAGAATGGATTTCCCATTTACATATTTGGGTTGTCCTATTTTTTATGCAAGAAGGAAGAAGGAATACTATCAAGACTTGATTACTAAGGTGATGGACAAACTGCAAGGGTGGAAAGGGAAGCTGCTTTCTATTGGAGGTAGGGCTATTTTGATCTCGCATGTGCTTCAAAGTATACCTATACATTTGCTTTCAGCTGTGAATCCTCCGCATTATGTCATCAATACACTACACAAGATACTTGCTCAATTCTTTTGGAGTAGTACAATTGGAGGCACAAGTAGGAATTGGGCTTCATGGGATTCTCTATGTAGGCCTTATCATGAGGGAGGTATTGTATTTAGATATCTACATGATGTATCAAACGCCCTATTTTGTAAATTGTGGTGGAATTATAGGACAAAACCAAGCTTGTGGAGTTCTTTCATGAGCCAAAAATATTGTAAGAAACTTAATATTGTGATTGTACCAAAGAAGGAAGGGTCTCATACATGGAGAAAAATGCTTGAATGTTGGGCTGCCATTGAACACCAAATCACATGGCACCCTAGGATGGGATCCTCACTTTTTTGGTTTGATAATTGGACAGGGCTTGGGGCTCTCTATTTTCTTGTACCACCAGAATTTGGGATAGATGAATATAATTACAATGTATATGATGTGGTGGAGGATGGGACATGGAATGTGGAGAAAATATTAGAGGCTTTACCATTGGAGTTTGCAACTCATATACTGGAATTAATAAAGCCTCTTGTGATGGAAGATGTTCTAGATGTACCATACTGGATGCTTGAATCAAGGGGGCAATTTAGTGTGAAGTCAGCTTGGGAGTATGTGAGGAGAAGGAGTGAGCCTAGAATTTCTTACAAAATGATATGGGTGAAGGGGTGTCCGTTCAAGATATCATTCTTCATGTGGAAACTGTGGAGAGCCAAACTCCCACTGGATGATTTCATGAAGAGATTCGGCTATTCCATGCCTTCAAGATGTTGGTGTTGTAGTGAGCCCAAGGAAGAAACGTTGATCCACTTGTTTTTTACTTCACATGCTGCCAAGGTGGTGTGGAAATATTTTCTCTCTAGGGCAGGAATTAGGGTGGAAGACCTAACTTTGCATCAAGCAATTACAAGGTGTTGGATGATCAAAGTAGTGCCAAGAATTAAACATGTTATGAAAGCACTTCCTTCTTGCATTGTATGGGAGTTATGGAAAAGGAGGAATAGCTATAAGTATGGGAAGGCAGTGTCTACAAGTAGGGTAATATATCAGATCTCTTCCTCTTTGCAAGCTCTAGTTAAAATCAGAAAACCTGGTCTAAAGAATGTCCCTCATAAGTGGCATGAACTTCTTGATATGCTGGATAAATATACTCCTAAGTTGAAATATGAGAAAGTGAAATGGGATTTACCTATGGAGGGGTGGTTGAAGGTGAACACTGATGGTGCTTCAAGGGGGAACCCAGGCAGGAGCTCAATAGGGTTATGTATTAGGGATGGGTTAGGAGATGTGGTTTATGCATTGAGCAGGGAGATACCTGAGACCACAAATACAGTGGATGAAGCAGTCGCAATTCTAGAGGCATTGAAGGTTTGTGATGATCACAATTTTTGTAATGTTTGCCTCCAAACAGATTCCATGCTGCTGAAAAAGGTCATTGAACGAGAATGGAAGCCACCATGGTGTATAGTAGATCAGGTGGAGGATATCTGGCGACTATTCAAAATGGGTAATTACAAGGTGTCTCATATATTTAGGGATGGTAATAGACTGGCTGATTACATTGCTAATTATGCCCTAGATGTGGGGGAGGTAGAATGCCATGGTTTTTTGAACTTGGATGTGCAAGGGAGAAGAATAGTAAACGAAGATAAGCTGCAATGGCTGTACTTGAGGGTGAAAGTAGCAAGAAATTGAAGAGTAAGGAGGCAAGGTGGAGTAGGGATAAGGAGATGTTACATGAGCATCATGTACAAGTCCTTAGGGAGGAGTACATGGTGATGATTTTATACACTAACATTGTTTTCGTTTTTGCAGGAAACGTTACTGTATCCATACCATGTCACCAACTACGACCTCTAAGGGTGGTATTAGTACTATGTACTCATTCCCCAGAGGAAGGAATAGTGACATGCACAAGTATGGGAAGTACAAGATGGAAGAGGTCAAGGGTGACTCATACGAAAATGATAGTTGGTTGTGCTATATGGAAATAATAGAGGCATTATGGGACTGGATCTTCAAGCAGCACAACCTATTAACACAAGGACTGTCACCCAGGACTAGGGACTTCAAGAGATCAAATGAGAAAACACGCGTAATTGGAGGCAAAAAATTCAATACAGGAATGGAAACAACCAACGTCTCTCACCTGGTTGGGTAATACGGGATCACATGATGCAAAAAATGGTAACACCCTAGGAGGCCAAGCCATCACACTCAATCAATAAGGCTCCCAAGCAAGGAACATTCGAAATGCTCAATGGAAGACACCCAAATTTGGAAACTGTCTTGGGTTCTTCATCTTCAAACTTCGGATGATAGCATTATTAACACTAGGGAGATTAGGACAACAACATGGGTCAGAAAGCACATGGAAAGAAGGGCACATTGGAGCAGCAAGGATTTATATGGGAAAATACACATTTAAACGAACAAAATTTTGGATTTTAAAAGAGGAACATTGGTGTTATACATGGAGCATTGGTGTTACATGTTTAAAATTGTACTCATGCACTAGGTGGAAGTCAGGAAAGATGAGATGGTGGGCAATGCAAAAAAACAACGATTCAAGGCAGGCACAAGAAGCATGTGAAACATTACTGTGTTTTATTAGACTAGTGTTTAAATTTAGCTCGTCTAGTAGTTCAAATTGTGATACCAATATTTGGCTAAATTCCAATATTGGTAATAGGATTTATGTATTAGTAATCAATCTTATCATCTCACACCCCGTGAGATCTCATGATACTTTGTTTTATTTTAGTTATTATATAAAAACTAACCCTAGGCACTCTGCCTAGTGGATTGCGAAAAACAAAATCCTAAAAAACCACCTTGGTGTATAGTTGAAACTGTGGAGGAGATTATGGTGTTGAAGGAGGAGTTCAACTTTATAGTTTCGCACATCTTCAGAGAAGGTAACAAACTTGCAGATCATCTGGCAAACTATGCTTTGGACAATCGTAACATGGAATGTTTTGACTTCTGGGAACTAGATGTCCAAAGTAGGAGAATGGTGAATGAAGACAAGCNGTAAAGCTATGAATCTTCATAATATCTGGATACAGACAGATTCATTGTTGCTCAAAAACATTATTGATGGACAATGGAAGCCACCTTGGTGTATAGTTGAAACTGTGGAGGAGATTATGGTGTTGAAGGAGGAGTTCAACTTTATAGTTTCGCACATCTTCAGAGAAGGTAACAAACTTGCAGATCATCTGGCAAACTATGCTTTGGACAATCGTAACATGGAATGTTTTGACTTCTGGGAACTAGATGTCCAAAGTAGGAGAATGGTGAATGAAGACAAGCTACAATGTCCATCGTTAAGAGTAAGAGTCTGGAAAAATTAGGACATGAAAAGGGAGGAAAGCAGGAAGGTGGCATATCATATTTTCATCATGCTCAAATCTGTACAGAGGAGAGCATGGTGATCATCTTTATCACTAACTGGTGTTTTTGTTTTGCAGGTCAAGTGCTTGAACTGTTATACTATGTTGAACCAATGCAGATAGGCAACAGTTCCTATAATAGAACTAATAATAATGGGATGCAAAGGAATAATACTATCAGTGTAAATGAAGGAATTCTCAGAAACATGGAGGGAATAAGACAGTATGAACTGACATGGGTAGTCCAGGGTAAAGAAAATATTGGGAGTAAGAGAGAAAAACAGGAGTGTAACAAAGAAACGACAAACATTAAAACATGGTCCAGAAGAATTGGACAGTCAGGAGAAAGGAGAGAAAGGGGATGGGAACCAGAATCATCAAGAATAATGTCCAGAAAGCTAAATCGAATTGGACATATGGGAGGAGAAGGAACTGGAAATCATTGGTGGAGGATTGAGGCAAGGATCATCAGAAGAAGGAAAAGAAATAATACATTGTCCAGAATGTTAAATCGAAGTGGACAATGTGGAAGAGGGGCATGGCTTGAGCGAGGGGTATTAGGACAGTAGGAATATAATACAAGTCATAGGAAGATGAAAACACTCAGAAATAAGAAGATAAGGAAATACAGGGCAGCTAAGAGATCATGTGTTCGAGTTGTACAAATCCTTTGGGAGGAGTACAAGGAGAACAAGCTTTATACTAACTTAGTTTCTTGTTTTGCAGGATCAGTTACTGAACTCATACATTGTTGCTCACTACGACTTCCATGGGTGGTATTAGCACTAAGTGCTCATTCTCTGGAGNACTAGAGTACTAGAGTGCCGTAACACCAGTCAACAGCCAACAGACTTTGATACTTCACGTGATACATCCTACGTGCAACAGAATGCACAGGTAGTTTGGATCGAAGCAATTACCACAAGGAAAACTGGACACATTCTAGTTGGAACAGGCCACACACCTCACCAGGTACATTCATTAAGAACATGACTGTGAACTCAGCTCACATAGGGCTACTGGACTGTGAGATCTGTATACTCATATGGAGATAACATCAAAGCAGGACAGAGTATATTCAATAGAGAGACCATGAAAAGCGAAGGACAAGACGTACAATGCATATAACAATCACATCTGCAGCAAAGGAAATCAAATGCAAGAACATGGCTACAATTGTAATGTTAGAAGTTAGTTCATTATTTTTTCTATCAATTTGGGCCTCACAAGCTTAAATTTAATATTAGGGTAGAGTTTTTTTAGTCATATACTACCGTCTTACACTCCGTAAGATCTCATCATACTTTGTTATTTTTTGGTTATTATATAAAAACTAACCCTAGGCACTCTGCCTAGTGGATTG
>ML384073.1:0-48946 GCA_005239525.1 Nicotiana knightiana | reverse complement strand
CAATACATGTACAAAAACTTGGAAAAAAAAATTAAAAAAATTGAAACCCGGCCCGGCCCGGCCTGGCCTGGCAGTACCCCTACCCGCACGGGTTCATTTTTACCCGGATAAACCCCAACCCGTTAAACCCGTTAACAATTAACCGGTAAGAACCCGTAACCGCAACCCGTCCGGTTAGAAAAAAAACGTAACCGGCCCGGCCCGGCCCGCCCGTTAGACACCCTTAACTGTTGATATTCAAGATTGCTTGGTAAATGGAATAATGATAGGGGGTATCCCTTGTGAAATGAGTGAGTATTTGGGATGTGTTATGTATTCGAGCGGTGGAGTTGTGATCAGATATGGTAATCCGTACGTTTCATGGACTTCGAGACTGAGAGTTCTCATAAACAGGATATTTGTGGAAGTGAACTGTGAAGATGCGAGCTGAGCTAGTCGGATGTTAGTATGTACCATGATTCTGTCATTCTGAACTTTTTCGGTAAGTTATCTACTNATTCGAGCGGTGGAGTTGTGATCAGATATGGTAATCCGTACGTTTCATGGACTTCGAGATTGAGGGTTCTCATAAACAGGATATGTTATGGAAGTGAACTGTGAAGATGCGAGCTGAGCTAGTCGGATGTTAGTATGTACCATGATTCTGTCATTCTGAACTTTTTCGGTAAGTTATCTACTTGTTGTGGGTGATCAGAGTTAATTTAGGATCACTAGTAGGCTAATATGGGTGCGTGTTCTGCACCGGGTCGGAATTGTTGGCTCCGAATTTCTATTATTGAGGAAGGTACCATTCGATTGTGATTGATTTGTTCATGTTCTGGAGTGATATATGAGTTACTCTTGGGTGTTACGAGGAGTGGTGATTATTGTTTATATGCACATATGGTGAGGTTCTAATTGGGCTTTATAGCTAGATTTGAGTAAGGTAAATAATTGTGTGTTGCGGGATTGAGGCGTGTTGGGTATATACCTTCTGTTTCGGGTGGTATGGTATCGTCCGATTCTCCCCTGTGGTTATGGCAATGCATTTTGAGTGCTTGATGTCGAATTTCGAGTGGTTATTGATTTTTGGGCAAGGTGTCTTGAAATATTTCAAGTGGACCAGCGGTTGGATGGGATCGCGCAAAGTATGTAGGGGTAAGACCTTTGGTATCGGATTCATGTGTTTTTTATTTCTACGGTGGGCGCCAGGCTGCTAATATGATATGGTGATGGTTATTGTTAATGACAGGATGGTCCTCTCATGTGGATCTTTTATATAATTTGATTGTATTGGGAAGTTGCTGTTAAGTGCACAAGTTGCACAGGTTTTCGGAATGTATCGAGGTGTCGTGTCTTCAGGGTGGTTGTGATGGATGAGAGGAGGTCATTGGACCTAGAATGAATATTTTCGGAATCTTCTACAGCATAGTTGGAAGGAAAAATATCGGGAGTCGGCTTAGAAATAATTCCTGTTTGGGAAGGAGGAATTTCATGTCTGACTAATGGGACGAATGGTTGTTAGTTCTATGTGCTTCTTTCATCATCGGCAGTATGTGGAAGTGTTAGAGTGAGGCATTTCTTGATAAAAGGTTATGTACCGGTATTGGGTTGTTCTTAGCAGTTATTGTGGTTAAAGAGTTATTGTTATGAGTGTTTGAGTCATACGATGTATTATGTGATTTCATCTGGGGTACGTATATGGCTTGATTCAGCATGTTCAGGGTTGTTCAATTTATAGTTATGGAAATTTTGATCTTATATATCATTTCAGAAGTGGGAATTTGGTTCTAATGTTTATAGGCCAGGATTAGGATTTCGAAATTTCTACGGTATTGTGCTATTGACCTATATGGGATAGGGTGACCTAGGATCACCCCCGGGTATGTGCATGGTAAGATGCATAACAGTTTGATAGTGTTGGAGAACAACTCTTGGCACATTCGAGGACGAACGTATGGAGGATGTAACGACCCAACCGGTCGTTCCAAAAATTTATCCCCGTTTCCCCCGTTTCTGCTTCATTTTATGTGGTTCAGCTTCATTTATGTGTGTTGGGTTGGTTGGTTTAGGTTCATACTGGTCATGGTGAGCATTGAGGAAATTAGTCTCTCAAGGTAGCCTAATAGTTGAGAAAGTCAACTGAGAGTTGACTTATTGGTGAACAACCTCGGAATGCGGATTTTATGGCTCGGATAGCTTCGTCAGGTGATTTGGGACTTAGGAGTGTGTTCAGAATAGTTTTGTGATGTCCTGTGTAGAATTAGGCTTGAATTGGCGAGAGTTAGTTTTTGGCGATTTCCGGTCGGCAGTGGAAAATAGGCTATCGAGGTTGAAATGGAATTCCGGAAGTTGGAACAGTTTCGTAATGTCATTTTGGATATGTCTGCAAAATTTCAGGTTAATCGGAGGTGTTTTGGTTGGTTTCGACGTAGTTGGCGAAATTTGGAAGTTTCAAAGTTCTTAGGCTTGACTAAGCTTGAATGATGTTATGGGATATGTTGGTATGTTTGGTTGAGGTCCCGAGGGCCTCGGGTGTGTTTCGGGTGGTTAATGGACCAACTTTTGGCTTGAATTGTGGGCAGATTGCTGCTGGTGTAAGGTTTTGGTTTCCTTCTACGCGATCGGGTGAGGATATTTGCGATCGCGTAGGGTTAATTGGTGAGGCAGGATTTTTGTTAATTGCGATCGCATGGAATGGTTTGCGATCGCGTGAGTATGAGTGTTTGGTCAGTGCGATCGCGTGGTCTTGTTTGCGATCGCGGAGAGTTAAGGGGCGCGTGGGTGAGTTGAGCCTTGTTCTTCACGATCGCGTGGAGTGGTTTGCGATCGCGTGGGTTTAAGTCTTGATGAATCGCGATCGCGTAAGGTAAATTGATGGGGGCAGCAAGTTTGTTCTTCGCGATCGCGTGCCAAAGTTTGCGATCGCAGTGAATGAATTATTTTAGCTGGGCAGAATGTTTAAAAGGCCGGAAGTGCGAATTTGGTTGTTATTGTCTCCATTGTTGCATGCGGGATTGAGAGCTTTTGAAAGAGAATTGAAAGGGAATCAAGGGAAATCATCTGGAGGTAAGAATTTCAACTTCATAACACGTTTCTATGTCAATTCTTAAGTGATTAAACCACAAAAATTCTGGAAATTTAGCCAAAGCTGGGGAAGAAGGGTGCATGAAAAATTTATTTTCTTTTGAGGATTTGAGTGGGCAATTGTTGTCCTATTTTGGCTTTCTTGTATGTATAGAATCATGGGAGGACGAGGTTTCCAATGATGTAAAAAATATTGAATTCCGAGATGTGGGTCCGGGGCTCGGGTTTGGCCGAATTTTGAGATTCTTGTGTAAATTGATAATTTTCGATTGGTTGTGTTCCTTGAGTATATATTGATGATGATGAACTGGTTTTGGCTAGATTCGGAGAAATCGGGAGCCAATTTGAGGGGCATGAGCATAGCGTACTAGTGTTGTGGCCTGGTAGAGTTAAGTAATGGTTATAAATCTTGTCCTGAGGGTATGGAACCCCGGACTGCATTATTTTCTCACTGAATTTGGAATGGCGCACATGTCGGATGACGAGTATGTGGCACGTACTGATTTTTGGATTGGACTAGGTCCTTTCCGCGGCAACTAATGAGTTGCATATTTACTCAAAACCTTATGTTAAGTTATGTTCTAAAGATTTGTGAAATATTTGGGCTATAAGCCGTGTTTGGGGCCTCGTGCCGATCTGTTTAGACCCTTTGAGGGCATTTTACTGTTGTTTTCCTCACTACCTGTTGATGATTTTACTCATCATCATTGTGCATACTGTTTTATTTGAAACTCAGCCTGATTTACACTACATGAGCATTAAAATGATGTTTTTGGGTCGAGTACCTTGTTTTACTACTTCGCCCGAAGGGCTTTTCGAGTGGTTCCACCGAGTGTGGACGAGGGACAAGAGTGATTGTGATGATATGATACGCCACGAGGTGGCTTGATATTAGCGCTTGGGTTGAAGGATCCCATCCGAAGTCTGTACACACCCCCAGTGAGCGCACCGAGTGCGAGTGACGAGTGATTGTGAGGCATGAGTGACTGTGAGGTGCTGAGTGATTGTGAGGTGCTGAGGGATTGTGAGGCATGCCCGAGGGGCTGATTATGAAACGTGTTTTTGCCCGAGGGGCTACTGTGATTTCTCTGCATTCATTTGCATACCAAATCCTTTGTTTTAAAGTTGTTAAAAATGTGCATTCTTTAAAGGACTTTTTATGAAGTTGATTTTTAAGACATGATGATTTTGTATATCTATGTTATACCTACTGGAAAGTAAGGATGTGTATATATGGTTACTTGATGATATTTATTTTATGTGTTTCTTGCTGTTCAGACCTCATTTATTTTCATTACTACTGAGTTGGCGTACTCACATTACTCCTTGCACCTTGTGTGCAGATTCAGGTGTTAGGGCAGGGTGAGCTGTCTATCTGTTCCAGAGATTCTCGGAGGTTTGCAAGGTGGCTGCATGCGTCCGCTGTCCTGCTCCCTCTCTTGTTTAATATTATAGAATTTATTTTCATTGAGTTGTATATTTATGTAGATGCTCATGACTAGTGACTCCGGATTTTCAGGGGTTCTATTTATTATTCAGTATAGTTTTGATTGTTTTAATAATTGTTTAAAGGAAACTTTTATGGGAAATCAATATAGTAAAGAGGTAAATGGGACTTTATTATGATTTGAGTGAAGTTCTGGCTGGCCTAGTTCCATGATAGGTGCCATCACGACTTGCCTGGATTTGGGGTTGTGATACTAACCTCACCCGCTTCTCCTCTAATTCTGGCCGTTGATCTATAATGATCAACGACCCACAACTGTTCCCCCATTTTTAATTACCCAATCCCATACCCTAATCTTCACTCACCTCCGTTTGCCGACCTTAAACTCTCTAGAATATTCCCCTTTTTTTAAGAAACCTAGACGCCTCCCTTTTCAATCTATCTCCGAATCCCGTTAACAGCGGGATTCACCCATTATTTGTTTACCATATGTGTGTTCCCTTGCTGCTTGTTGCTCCTTTATGGTGTCACTTAGGTACTTGCCTGATTTTGGCTAGTGCCCTTTACAAAATCGGGTCACGATGACTTGACTCTGGGAATTTTGAAGATGATTTTGTTTACAAACTGTCATGGCCCAACCTATGGGCCACAACGGGCACCCTGTACCTTACTCAACCGAGTACTGACGTAACATATCTTTCTTATCGTACTATCATGGGTAAATGGGCCAAAATGGCCGTCATGAGATAACCAAAATAAAACATAAGGGAATGCTAGACATAAGACAATCTAACATGATATATAAACCTATACATGTAACCTACGCGCCTATAAGGATGACATGATCATTTATAAACTCAAAACATAGGCCGACAAGGCCATACAAGTATCCATATACCTGACATTTGTCTACAAGCCTCTAAGAGTACATAAAAAACATAAAGGTCGGGACAGGGTCCCACCATACCAGTCAATGCATGTCCCAATCATGCTGACCAAATAGGCAACTACAGAGCAAATGGAGTGTAGCAACACCTTCCGCTGAGCCGATAGCATACTAGGAGGACTGTCAACCTGTCTATCGGGACCTGCGGGCATGAAACGCAGAGTCCCCAAAGTAAAATGGACGTCAGTACAAATAAAGTACTGAGTATGTAAGGTAGAATAGAATAACTAAGAACAGTAATGTAAAGAGATGTATGAGATACAACCTGTAGCATCTGAGTGCCTCTGAGAGATAGTGACATGAAATGCGTGATACATATATATATATATATATATATAATCTTTTAAAAACATCCGTCTCTGTGGACATCATCATCATCATATCATACCCGGCCTCGTAGAGGACTCGGTAAAAACATACCCGGCCATGATAAGGCTCGGTAGAATCGTACCCAGCCAGGTGGAGCTCGGTAAACCTAACTGATCAGTGGTTGCACAATAGGTTCCATACCTGGCCGACTATAGCGTGGCTCGGTAGAGTAAAATAAATACTATATATAATGCATGTTGGACTCAAGGAATCATGCTCTAACCTTTTGGAGTGACGTAAGGTCGTTGCATCTTCGATTAACATTATGGACAACATACCATCAATATGAACTTGACGAGGACTCAAGGATCATACATACATTCTTAGAATAACTTTTTAAGGATAGAACAACATGGACAACCATAGTTGCTAGGAGTAGATTCATTATGAAGTAGCTTATCGTTTACATTCATTTCACTTTAGATCATGCTAAAAGAAAGAAGGAAGTTCCTTAACATACCTTAACCAAGTTGAGTCCTTAATACCTTCCAAGAAACTCTTCAAACAAGTCAACTCAATCTATCATATCATAAGGAGATTCAAAATCAGTGTTGAGCAAGAGCTAAGTCTGTAACTTAAGCTAGTAGCTCGTTTATGTAAATTCGGGCAGCATCTACCCTATAACAAGTCCCTCCTCCAATAAAATATACCAACAACACCTAGAACAAAAAAATAGCAACATGTATGCATTATTTCCCAACCTTATCTCCACCACAATATATCAGAAAATGGCCTAACTATTAGGAAACACATTTATCAACCTTCCTTGATATTTAAACACTTAAATACACATATTAGACGTTTCTTAACTATGAAGTACATTCAAAACTCTAACTACAAAAAAAAGACGGTATAATGACACTTACGTCGTTGGGATCGTTTTGATGTTATCGCTTCCCGATTTCATGCCCGGGATGATAATTTTCTTTGATGTCACACCCCAAAACCGAGGAACGAGACCGGCGCCCAATCGGACGATCTCGGTCAAGCGGACCCGGATTGCCTTTCCTGCCCAACGTGTTACCCCGTGTTTACAATATACATTATTTCACATGAATTAGCAATTTAGAGCTTAAGCGTGAATTTACCGTTTGTGTTCACTTCATCCTTTATCATTTCGACTTTTGGTAATCACAAAACATACAATAATTATGATTCGGACCACGACCACTAGTAAACACAATTACTGCCCCAAAATACATATATGTACAACCCACATCATGTCTGCAGATCCTATAAGAGTAGTAAGGGTTTACATAATACTTGCCGGCAATAAGGCCCCAATTATACCTTGAAAGACATAACATATACAAAAGGGATGATATAGACTACACACGGCCCCGAGAGGAAGTGGGGCTCACCGGATCAGCTGAAGGTATAAATGGGAAACACCACTATGGACGGTCTGAGCTACCTGCTGTGGAACCACCTACATCCATACAAAAGATGTAGTGCCCCCGGCAAAAGGGATGTTAGTACCGTTGAATAGTACTAGTATGTATGAACAAATTTTATTCCAAGTAGAATCAAATAATACACAATTGGAAGACGGTCAGGGTAACCACACAAGTACCACACAGATATACAGAAAGGTACAAATGAAGATTTCACAGTTACTCATTCAATTATTCATCTGTTGCGGCGCGCAACCCGATCCCACTGTACATTTACATTTCACCCTTATTACCTCTCCACCCTTATTACTTCGTGTTGCGGTGCGCAACCAGATCCCACGTAGAATCACATCCCACCCTTATTACCTCTCCACTCTTATTACTTCGTGTTGCGGCACGCAACCGATCCCACCGTACAATCATATTTGATAGCAAAAATAACCAACAATTATATCACAGGGATCTTCATCATCAAGAACATAAGTTCATATAAACCAACAACTATATGGAGTCAAGGCACAGTAATCCTTACCAAACAGTAATTCACAGATGGTGTTGCCATCATTATTTGACTTAATTAAATCAATCCACAGTTTCTTTTCATTGTTTTCCACACTCAGCCCTTAGCAATTAGATACCTTCCCACATTAGAGTACGTGAACATTCTTTCATTTAGTAGTAGATACTTCCATATTGACATATTCGAACATTTAACGAACCTTACACATGATAGGATAAGCACAAAAAATCACCCTTCGCAATCGCAATTAGCATGGTAATCGACTAAGAAAAATCAGAGGATGAAATCTTACACCTCGACACAGTAGGACAATCAATTCACATATTCTCAAGCAAGAATTTCATACCGTGTGCTCAGACACCAATAAGGTGACTCTACAAAGATTAAAGTTAGTCATACATACCTTGAATCAGAATTCCCCTTTAATTTTCTACCACAATTCACCGGACCTTCTAGCACCTTCAATCTAGTTCACAATGTGGCATAATTGAACTTAGAATTAGGAATAATGATCATGTCTTGAACTCACTTGAGCATTCTATCAAACACTAGGTGTTCCTTTAGGTTAAATGGCCTTTTTTTTGTGAAAGATTACTCTAACCCATTTCCTTTTACTAGATTATGACTAGTTGGTTACATGCATGCAAGACTCCTACCCCCATCTCCAGGAACTCACCTAACCATGTTTCATTTTAACAAAATCTAGAAATTAAGGTTGATGGGTAGAAGCTTACCTCTTGTAGTGAAGAAAATGGTGTCCTACTTGATCAATTCTAGGCCTGAGTAGTGATGGGATAACAAATTTGATGAAGTTGGAACTCTCTCTCTCTCTCTCTCTCTCTAGGGCCCACTCTCTCCTCTCTCTAATTTATTAGAAAATAAGTTTAATTAAAGGGGTAAGTGTTTTAATGAACTGGTGGTCCGGTATAAAATTAGAATTTTAACAGTCCCGAAGCAGAAATGCGGTCAGGGATGCGATCGCATTCCTACTATGCGGCCCGCATTCCTCTCGCATAAATGGCTCTCAAATGGGCCAAAAAGAAAAGTATACTGCCCAGGTATGCGACCACTATGGGGTCCGCATACCTGTTATGCGATCGCACAGTGCGTCACATAACTCCCACCGCAAAAATTAAGGTGCAAGAATGCGATAACTATGTGGCCCGCATTCGTGAAATGCGATCGCATTCTAGGCCGCATAGCTATCCTCAAAATGGACAGCAAACTGTCCAAGTATGTGACCACTATGCGGTCCGCATACTTGATCTGCGATCGCATAGGTGACAGCAGACCTGCGCAAATCTAGAAAATTATATCTTTTAAGTCCCGGGGTACTTTTTTTACTCAGAAAGGGTCCGTTTTAAGAATTTCTATAGTTATAACAACCATGGGGACCTATTTGGGCATTATTTTTAGACATGAAATTTTTACGGGTCTTTACATTCTCCCCCACTTAATATCATTCATCCTCGAATGAGGATTGGGGAATCACTTAGTTAAGAGAACACAAAACTTGCCAACCTCTAAATTTTTACTAACTCCGATATTTCCTGAAAATTTTGCCTTAGTTTCCTTTGTAATTAGGCCTATCTACCTGTCAGAGAGCCCCCGAAATACATTTTAACCAATTCCACACATTTTTAGTTTCTCTATCAACTTGCACATAATCCGGTCATTTCAACAAGATACATATAATTCAATAACTCCACAAACTTGCATATAATTTAACTATCACATGAATTGCACATAATTTACCTTACTTCAAGGAGTTGCACATTACCCAAATAATTACAACATACACAAATATGACACAACTTGAGAAGTTACAATAGTAGGGCAACTACGGGGGGAGGGGGGGGGGGATGGGGTGCTTTTGCACAAAATTTGACACAATATATTTCTTGACAATTTTCAAACCATTACCGGACTTATTCAAACAAATGGGGATATTTCTCTTTCATTTCATTTTCTGCTTCCCACATGGCTTCTTCGACTTGCTGACTTCGCCATAACACTTTAACAGAAGAAATCTCTTTGTTCCTCAATCTAAGGACTTGCCTATCAAGAATAGCAATTGGAACCTCTTCATATGAAAATTCTTCATTAATTTTAACCGTCTCAACCGGCACAGTGGCGGATGGATCCCCAATCACCTTCTTCAACATGGACACATGAAACACCGGGTGTACTAATGACATCTCAGGGGGCAATACCAGCCTATAAGCCACTTGTCCTATCCTTTGAGCAATCCTATATGGCCCGACATACCTTGGGCTCAATTTCCCTTTCTTCCCAAACCACATCACTCCCTTCATGGGAGACACCTTCAAGAATACCCAATCATCTACTAGAATGTACAAATCTCTTCGACGAACGTCCGCATAGGATTTCTGACGACTCTGAGCAGTCTTCATCCTCTCCTGAATGACTTTAACTTTTTCCATAGCTTGGTGCACAAGATTCGGTCCTAGAAGTTCCGCCTTGCCAACCTCGAACCATCTAATCGGAGACCTACACCTCCTTCCGTACAATGCCTCAAATGGGGCTATCTGAATATTAGCATGGAAAATGTTATTATAAGCAAATTCTATAAGCGTAAAATGATCATCCCAGCTACCCTCGAAATCTAATACACAAGCCCGTAACATATCTTCAAGCGTCTGAATGGTCCGCTCTGCCTGACCGTCCGTTTGCGGGTGGAAAGCTGTGCTGAGATTTACGTGCATCCCCAAACCTTGCTAAAATTTCTTCAAAAAGTTAGCTGTGAACTAGGACCCTTGATCCGAGATAATAGATACTGGAGTTCCATGGAGTTTGACTATTTCCTTGATATACAACTGAGCGTATAAGTCAACTCAGTTGTTCCTTTCCTTGATATCAAGTCGAACTTGCGTTGTGTGCGGGGTAACCCTACATTGGTATTTACATGAGCTGCGTCAACCCACCGGGCCTCTGATGCTTGGACTTCACTTGCTGACAATTCGGACACCTAGCCACAAAGTCCGCCACACCCCTCTTCATACCATTCCACCAATAAATCTCTTTGAGATCATGATTTATCTTCGTAGAACCTGGGTGTACTGAATACCTAGAATTGTGAGCCTCTGCCATTACTATTTCCCGAAGATCATCCACGTCCGGAACACATAGCGTCCCTTGGCACTGCAAAACACCGTCATCACTACCGAGCAAAAATGCCGAGGTCTTGTGATTCAGGATTACCTCTCTTAACTGTACCAATGCTGGATCTCTGAATTGCTTTTCCTTGACTTCCGTTACAAGTGAAGATTCTGCTCCATTATGCACCACGACATCCCCTTCGTCTGAGGTCGAAAGACAGACCCCCAGACTAGCCAACTGATAAACGTCCCGAGCCAAAGACCGTTGATCTGCTTCCAAATGAGCCAAGCTACCCATGGACTTCCGACTAAGGGTGTCGTCCACCACATTCGCCTTCCCTGGATGGTACAAAATATTCATATCATAATCCTTGAGTAATTCCAACCATCTTCGTTGCCTTAAGTTTAACTCCTTCTACTTGAATAAGTATTGAAGACTCTTGTGGTCTGTCAACACATCCACATGGACCCCATAAAGATAATGCCGCCAGATCTTTAATGCAAACACAACTGTCGCGAGCTCCAAAGCATGCGTCGAGTAATTCTTCTCGTGATTCTTGATTTTCCTAGAAGCATACGCTATAACCTTCCCGCACTGCATCAACACACACCCCACACCAACCCTGGAAGCATCACAATAAACCACAAATTCCTCTATACCCTCTGGCAAGGTCAACACCGGTGCCGAAGTCAATCTCAATTTCAATTCCTGAAAACTCTTTTCGCAAGCATCAGACCACTTAAGCTTAACACTTTCTGCGTCAGCTTAGTCAATAGGGAGGCGAGGGTAGAGAATCCCTCCACGAACCTCTGATAATATCCAGCCAAACCCAAGAAACTGCGAATCTCTTCCGGGGTCGTCGGCCTAGGCCAATTCTTTACCGCTGCAATCTTTGGGGATCAACCCGAATCCCTTCCCGGAAACAACATGGCCCAAAAAGGTGACTGATTCTAGGCAAAATTCACATTTTGAAAACTTTGCATACAACTGGTGCTGATGAAGATTCAGCAGAACTGCCCTGAGGTAAGTAACATGATCTTTCTGACTTCGCGAATAAATAAGGATATTGTCAATGAAGACAATCACAAATGAGTCAACAAATGGCTTGAAAACCCGATTCATAAGATTCATAAAAGTTGTTAGGGAGTTGGTTAGCCTAAAAGACATTACCAGAAATTCGAAGTGCCCATATCGAGTCCTGAAGGAAGTCTTAGGAATATCTTGCTCCCTGATCTTTAACTGGTGATACCCGGACCGCAAATCAATCTTTGAGAAGAACTTAGCACATTGCAACTGGTCGAACAAATCATCTATCTGAGGCAATGGATATTTGTTTTTGATAGTGACCTTGTTGAGTTGTCGACAATCAATACACATCCGAAGCGATCCGTCTTTCTTTCTAACAAAAAGAACCGGTGCGCCCCAAGGCGACACACTTGGCCATATGAAACCCTTTTCTAATAGATCTTTCAATTGCTCTTTTAACTGTCTCAATTCTGCTGGCGCCATTCGGTAAGGTGGATTAGATATTGGCTGCATATCCGGCAATACATCAATCCCGAAATTGATCTCTCTATCTGGTGGAATCCCAGGAAGCTCGTCCAAAAATACTTCAAGAAATTCATTCACAACAGGCACAGATTCTGGAGCAGGCACCTCTGAAGTGGTGTCCGCAATCTGGACCAAACGGTAGATGCACCCTTTTCTGATCATCTTTGAGGCCTTAAGGTAGAAAATAAGCCTACCTCTTGGCACAACATTATTCTCCTCCCACTCGATAACTGGTTCATTAGGACACTCAAGCCTCAAAATCCTGGTTCGGCAGTCGAGTTTACCAAAGCACGAATAAAGCCAACCCATCCCCATAATTACATCAAAATCTACCATTTCTAACTCAATAAGATCGGTCGTGGTATCCCGAATACGCACCGTGACAACACAATTCCTATAGACTCGCACGACCATAATAGAATCACCAACCGGAGTCGACACAGAGAACGACTCGTGAAGCTGTTCGGGTTCTATCCCAAAACTTGAAGCAATAAATGGAGTAACATATGACAAAGAAGACTCGGGATCAGTAAGAGCATAAACATCATGTGACTGAACAGTCAGAACACCTGTGACAACATCTGGGGAAGCCTCCGCACTCTGGCGACCACTCAAAGCATAGAACCGTCTGGGCCCCCTCGACCCTGTGCTCCACCCCTAGATGTACCGCGTCCTGCTGGAGTTGGAGGGCGTGCTGAAGATGTAGCTGCTGAAGAGCTGGATGGATGAGCATTACCCCTACCCGCGCCCTGAATGGGTGCGCAGCAGTCTCGCTGGATATGGCCTCTCTCTCCGCATATATAGCACACCAGTATATCCAAGTAACAAGGCTCAAAATGAGACCTCTCACACTTAGGGCATGGGGCCCTCCGCTGCTGCTAGAACCTCCAACCTGAACGACCCGACTGATGGAACCTTCTGCTATTGAACCTGGTCCAAAGTGACTCCCTACTGATAACTGTGCACTGATGACGGGGCATTGGCTGAGGTCTGAGCATAGGACTAGGATGGCCTTGATGACCCTCTCCCAAGGGATGATCTCCCACCTGCAACTGAATTCCCAGGGTTGCCCGCTGACCGGGTCCTACTACCATACTCTCTATTTATCCTTATCTTCGACTTCCGAGCCTCTGTGGCCTGGACGAATCCCACGATCTTCCCATAATTTATATCCGAATGCAAGGCAGTTGTAGAAGCTTCATTAACAACCAAGGGACCAAGGTACTGAACAAACTATTGAACTATGGCCCCCACAATCGGCATCATGTGGATGGAATATTTGGAAAGGCGCACGAACTCCATGTGTTACTCCCACACACTCATGTTGCCCTGATTAAGGACCTCAAACTCCGCAGCACGGGCTGCTATAGTCTTGGCAGGCAAGAAATGATCCATGAAGGCATCAACAAACTCATCTCACTTCGTCAGAGGACTCTCCTCCCCACGAGAACCCTCCCACATCTCAAACCACGAATACGCTGCTCCCTTTAACCGATAGGAAGCCAACTCAACCCCCTCTATCTCTGTAGGCTTCATAACCCGGAGAGTCTTGTACATTTCATCTATAAAATCCTGAGGATCTGCCTCTGGGTCGGTGCCTGTGAACTCTGGAGGGGCTAACCGCAGAAACTGGTTGACTCTGGAACCTGAAGAATCCCCTTTCTCACCAGAGGACGCAGGGGCAACACTTGATCTTTTGGCCTGGGAGGCCACTAGCTGGGTCAACACTTGAATAACTCCCTTGAGGTCCCCATCAGAAATACCGAGACCGGAAGCTGAGACTGAGGAAGGATCAGGAACATCAGCGGGAGGGATTTCAGCACCCTCCGCTGGTGTAGACACATGAATAGTCTGGCTTGGAGTGGAGGAGTTAGGCTGGTTTGTGGCCGGGGATTCATTTAGACCCGCACCACTAGCTGGAGAATTTGTGGCCACTCCTGGGGTGGCATTGGCCTCTGAGCAGAGTCGAGCTCTCTTCTTGGGTGCCATTTACTTAAAATTGGGACAATGCACCAGTTAGATAAAGATGTTCTCACCTTCCACTTCATCGCACGATACAGAGTAACAATGAAAGGGTATTTTCCTAAATGTCCATGCAGTCCCCAAATTATAGATGTGGTCGACAACACACCGTTAAGAAGGGCTCTACTAGACACGGCTCCGAGACATCCTAGGACACTTTTAGTACCTGAGGCTCTGATACCAAGTTTGTCACGCCCCAAAACTGAGGAACGAGACCGACGCCTAACCGGGTGATCCTGGTTAAGTGGACCTGGATTGCCTTTCCTGCCCAACGCGTTACCCCGAATATACATTATTCCACATGAATTAGCAATTTAGAGCTTAAGAATGAACTTACCATTTGAGTTCACTTCATCCTTTATCATTTCGACATTTGGTAATCACAAAACATACAATAATTCCGATTCGGACCACGACCACTAGTAAAGACAATTACTGCCCCAAAATACATATATGAACAACCCACATCATGTCTACGGAGCCTCTAAGAGTACTAAGGGTTTCCACAATACTTGCCGGAAACAAGGCCCCGACAATACCTTGAAAGACATAACATATACAAAAGAGATAATATAGACTACACATGGTACCGAGAGGAAGTGGGACTCACCGGATCTGCTGAAGGTATGAAGGGGAAACACCACTATCGGCGGTCTGAGCTACCTGCTGTGGAACCACCTACATCCATACAAAAGATGTGGCGCCCCCGGCAAAATGGATGTTAGTACCATTGAATAGTACTAGTAAGTATGAACAAAGTTTATTCCAAGTAGAATCAAATAGTACACAATTGGAAGACGGTCAGGGTAACCACACAAGTACCACACAGATATACAGAAAGTTACTAATGAAGATTTCCACAGTTACTCATTTCAATTATTCATCTTCTGCAACGCGCAACCCGATCCCACCGTACATTCACATTTCACCCTTATTACCTCTCCACTCTTATTACTTCGTGTTGCAATGCGCAACCCGATCCCACCGTAAAATCACATTCCACCCTTATTACTTCGTGTTGCAGCGCGCAACCCGATCCCACCGTACAATCATATTTGATAGCAACAATAACCAACAATTATATCATAGGGATATTCATCATCAATAACATAAGTTCATATCAACCAACAACTATATGGAGTCAAGGCACATTAATCCTTACCAAACAGTAATTCACATATAGTGTTGCCATCATTATTTGACTTAATTAAATCAATCCAATATTTTTTTTATTTTTTGCCCCACTCTGCCCTTAGCAATTAGATACCTTCCCATATTAGAGTACATGAACATTCTTTCATTTAGTAGCACATACTGCCATATTGACATATTCAAACATTTAACGAACCTTAGACATGATAGGATAAGCACAAAGAATCACCATTCACAATCGCAATTAGCATAGTAATAGACTAAGAAAAATCAGAGGATGAAATCTTACTCCTCGACACAGCAGGACAATCAATTCACATATGCTCAAGCAAGAATTTCATACTGTGTGCTCGGACACCAACAAGGTGAATCTACAAAGAATAAAGTTAGCCATACATACCTTGAATCGGAGTTCCCCTTTAATTTTCTACCATCATTCACTAGACCTTCTAGCACCTTCAATCTAGTTCACAATGTGGCATAATTGAACTTTGAATTAGGAATAATGATCATGTCTTGAACTCACTTGAGCATTCTATCAAACACTAGGTGTTCCTTTAGGTTAAATGGCTGCTTTTTAGTGAAATATTACTCTAACCCATTTCCTTTTACTAGATTATGACTAGTTGTTTACATGCATGCAAGACTTCTACCCCCATCTCCAGGAACTCACCTAACCATGCTTCATTTTAACAAAATCTAGAAATTAAGGTTGATGGGGTGGAGATTAGCTCTTGTAGCAAAGAAAATGGTGTCCTACTTGATCAATCCCAGGCCTGAGTAGTGTTGGAGGAAAAAATTTGACGAAGTTGGAACTCTCTCTCTCTAGAACCCACTCTCTCCTCTATCTAATTTATCAGAAAATAGGCTTAAAATGAAAGGGGTAAGTGTTTTAGTGAACTGAGGGTCGGGTATAAAATTAGAATTTTAACAGTCCCGAAGTAGAAACACGGTCAGGGATGCGATCACATTCCTACTATGCGGTCCGCATTCCTGTCACATAAATGGCCCTCAAATGGGCCAAAAAGAAAAGCATACTGCCCAGGTATGCGACCACTATGCGGTCCACATACCTATTATGCAATCGCATAGTGCGTCGCATAACTCCCTCCTTAAAAATCAAGGTGCAAGAATGCGACAAGTATGCGGCCCGCATTCGTGAAACTGTCCAAGTATGCGACCATTATGCGGTCAGCATACCTGATCTGCGATCGCATAGTGGACCGCAGACCTGCGAAAATCTAGAAAATTATATCTTTTAAGTCCCGGGGTACTTTTTTTACTCAAAAAGGGTCCGTTTTAAGAATTTTGCAGTTATAAAAACACGGGGACCTATTTGGGCATTATTTTTAGCCATGAAAATTTTACGGGTCTTTATATTTGAAATCCTAGAAGATAGCTTAATGATATGTTTATGGGTGTTCTCTGGTCGTGTTATACTGAAAAATGAATAGAAAGCCGACCTAAGACTTATATATATCAACTTTGGAAAAGTCAAAAAGGTGCTAGCTTGGCACCCTAGCATTGGCCTATCTTCCAACGCTTATATCTTTTTATCCGGTTGTCGTATGACCGAATAAAAGCATTGGAAACTAAATTCCAAGACCTTCAATTGTTTATATAATATCTCCCAATAACACCTCATATAGCACACTAAATGTATTTCTCAAAAAGCTTTAGTGACCCACCTACTTGTCACTTATGATGTCTGCATAGTCTCGCGAAACTGCAAATATCTCTCTACTCCTATGTCATATTGATGAATGGTTTAATGTGTTGGAAAGTAGACTCATAGATATTTAATTTTGTAGGTAGATCATACCCTTATTCCAATTTTATTGGGAGAAAATATCAGATACATTTGACCTAAGTTTCAACAAATTTATGAATGTAACTTGTGAAGACCTTTGCCAACTTTTGTTCCACAACTTTCTTGAGTTCAAAGCGTAGCACACAACTATCATATGAAAAACATAACTCATAGCATAACCTCCTTATCATGTAATGAACCATAGTCTCACCCTAAAGTACACGTTATAACGTTCGAAACTCGTCTACTTTCGACGAAACTTATTTTCTTCAATTGGTTTAGCTTCTAAGCTTTCCAACCCTCTCGGTACTCGTTATTCATGATCTTAAATATTTGTAACCTCCAAAGTAACATGATTAACTTACTTTATATGCTTCTAAATATAATCTTATTTTTGATCTTACATCAATTGACTTACGACGTACTCTCACGTATGAAAACATGGGGTGTAATACAAACGTCTAACAAGGAATGATTTGCACCTTTGGGTAGACTTTCAGATGGTTGGAACCAAATATGGTTTAAGATTTTCCATCTCCTTTACTGATTTTGATTGCATGAAATATTTTCTTCCCTTCTATATGTTGGACTGATTGTTTTCCATGTTTGTTTGTTCAAATCGATCACTATATAACCCCACCCCAATTTCCCCTTTTGGACGGTCTTTATTCACTCACTCCCTCACTTACTTACTCACTCTGTTCTTGAACTCTTGGTTCTTGTCCGGCTGAAAGCTAAGGTCACCAGAATTCGCTCTATTGACCTTCCTAATGCGAGCATTTCTCGAGGCTCATTTGAAGCCTTCGTGAACTTTGACGCACTAGGTTTAGGGTTCTTCTTCTCTCTTTTACTATTGACGATTAAAGTACTACTAAAATTGTTCCTCTTGTTTACTTGTTCGTTAATTTTATAACCAATAAGTATCGTTGGACTTCGCAATTTCATTCTCTTTCATTTTGTGTTCATTCTTTGTATACCTACGCCACCAAAACTTTTGTGAATCAATATGTTACTGTATCATCTCCGTTTGTAGCCATATTTGCTCTGAATTTATTCTTGTGGCTCTATACTTTAGCATCTGTACTTGCCTAAATTCTATTTATGATATATGCATATTATATATGTGATTTCTAGATCTCTTAAGCATGTACGTTTGTGTATGGCTGGATGCTTATATCTGTTGGTTGTTCTAAGTTTATCTCTCCGCCTTGTTCTAGATTATTGTTTTAAAACCCATTCCTACTCAGAATGTGTTGTAACTTCTGCTGAATCATTCATGCCCGACTTGCTATCTTACCTGAGTTAATTCATGATCATATTGTTAGCTATGACATATTTTCATGATATTTAAAAACTCTGATGTATGCTCTTTGACTTGCCCATCCAGTTCTCTTCAGACCTTTAGGTTAAATTTCAACTTACTCTCTTCCCCTATATGTAGCCAATTGGCATAACTGTTGATGCTAGTCAATCCTGTTGATCTAAAATTGACATGTCTCTTGTCTACCATGAACTGTTATGGTATTATGACTAGTACTCGACATGTTAAGGTTTTCTCATGCTCAATTCAATAATTACTTTTGTTGACCATGTCTACCAACATGTTTTTATGCTATTTTCCCTACGATTCCATGTTAGACATCTCCATGTGAACACTGTATTCTAGTTGTTCCTGTCTATGACACTGCTAGAATCTCATGTTTAAAACCTTATGTCTAAAGTTCATTAGGTTAATTCTGGATCATGCTTTACTGTGTAACTCTATTTGGAGTAGTTTGCTAACTCATGATATTCAATCATGTCACTTTGAATGTGTTTCTAGAAATAAAAGCATGAACCAACCTCATATATGCCTTGTATGCCTTCCAAACATGGTGTAATCCTGTCTATGTGCCTTTGGTTAAAAATTGTTGTTAGCTACAACTTTAAGAATCAAGAGTGTGGGCTTCAAAGGATGTTTAATTAATTCAATGTGTAGTTTTTCACTTGTGTGGTTAAGTTTTTCATCCAATTGGCTAAGTAAGGCATTCGTTTGGGATTGGTGTTGGGCCATATGTGTTGTTGAACCCGGGCATTAGATTCATGTCTACTCTACTATCCTTGTGAGACAGGGATTTGCATCTGTTGTTGTGAAAAGAGTAAGGCTATTGAAGGCTCAGGAATATCCCTAGGTTACTTTTGTATTGGGTTTGTAATTTCTTTATTGGGCTTGCAAATTTGTTTCAGTCTGCACTTTGTCATATTTGAGTTTGTATTATTTCATTTGGGCCTGTAATAACTTGTAATAACAAATAATTGGGCGATTAGTAATAATGAGGGGCTGTAAATACTTTATTTCTTGCATGAATGGGTAGAAAATATGCCTATAGGATTCTAACTGTCTCGTTTGCTTTCCATGCCTCATTCTTTGGAAATTGTCTATATAACATGCCGATTAACTCAACTATTCACTTAGAAAATAGTTGGACTTGTTGCACCTAGATATCATGCCTATAGAAGGTCAACACAAATAACTGAAACTGCGCGCTCTAATGTATTTCTTTCAATTAAGTCACTCACCTAGATTCCATGCCTATAGGGTGTCAAACCAAGTAATCAAAGCTGCCATTTTTTATATCTTCCTTTGTTATGTGGACCGTCTAGAAAGCATGCTTATAGGGATAAACACACAAACCTGCATTTTCAATAAACTTCGCTGCCCAGATGTGAATCCTTTAGAGATCATGCCTATAAGATGCAATTACCCACCTAGAAAGCATGGATATAGGATCCTTTAACAGAGTTATGCTTAAAAAAAGCAGTTACATTGCTAAACTTGGTCATCTCTAAATCTTGCCTATAAGACTTTACATTAACTGTTGAAACACCTAATCACGTAGAAATCATGCCTATAAGCTTTGAACCATTTAGCATGTCACAATTCTAATTTAGTCTGCCTATTATATCTTTCTGTCTACCTAATTCTGAACCCAATACTATAAGCAATAACTGTTCGCCTAAATAATCGCATGCATCTGAGTCTACATGAGGAGGTAAACTTGAGAATTTTGTGTTGTTTATGTGAAGTCCTATATGTTTTTATTGTATACGCTTAGTTTTATCATTTTGATCAGCCTAAGGGATGTCTAGAACTACCAAAATAGCAGGTCCAAAAACCTCTTGGACCATAGGCATGGAACGGGTAAAGCACGCATTGGACGCGACTAAGAATTAAAATAGAACGCTTTAGGTAAACAACTTCAAGATAGTAATTGGGTAGCAGGAGATGATAGTCTTTATCCGTTGAATTATATGAGCAACCCTTGTACTTAAGGGAGTTTTGAAGTATTATTTATGGTGCACGGGGTGATCCTTTACACTAAAAAATGTGCAACTTGTCAACTTGTTTATTGAGCATAGATTGAACTACGATGTATCTTGTAATTCTCCAAGGGTAATATCAATCACTTATTAGTGAATTATTTCATATGTGCGATTTCTTTTATCACTTGTTTCATCTTATAATTAGTGATTTGGACTCCCCGATGTTCTTTAATTGATATGATCACGTAGGATAATTATAATTCGATAACCCACATAGTGTAAAATTCGGTCGTAAGCCACAGTTGTGGACCTCGAATAGTGCCTAACCCATTCCCTTTGAGGTGGAGACTCTCCTCTTTTAATAACTATTTAAAAGAGTTGTCACACGTGAAACCAGCTTTCGCGAAAAAAGGGGCGCGACACATATTTACCTATTTCTTGGAGATTTATATTGTATTAGCCGTATTTTATTACATTGATATTTCAGACTTATGATATTTCTATATATTTCTGTTATTTAATTTTAGTTCTTTATTGTTATGTTCGGCTTGCTCTGTAAGTGTGTGTTAGGCGCCATCACGATCGGTAGTGATTTTGGGTCATGACAAGTATGTATTAGAGCCCTAAGCTCATAGGTGTTACGAGTCATAATCAACTTTATTATAATCGTGCAGATCAGTATGGAGACATTTGTACTTATCTTTGGGAGACTACTGAACTGTTAGGAAATATCAGTTTCTTGTATTTTTGTCGTGTAGATTTGTAATTTCAAAAAATTGATTTGACTCTTCTATTCTCTCACAAATGGTGATGACACGTGCGACTAGACTAGGTTGACGACCACGAGTAACATCGGTTAGGGCCACGAGAGGTCAGGCCAACGGTAGAGGCTGAGGTGTGGCTCGCACTATAACCAGAGCAACACCTGTAGAGCCATCGATTGCTCCAGCTTAGGAGCATGCATCAGATGTGGTTGAGCCGGTTGGACAAGCTCAGGCACCAGCAATGCCCATCGTTATTCCTAGCCTTTAGGAGGCCTTAGCCCAGATTTTGACTGTGTGCATGAGCCTGGCTCAGGTAGTCTCAGTTCCAGCTAAACTAGCCACTTCACAGGACATGGGAGATGATCAGACTCCTGCTGCTCGTACTCCAGAGCCGCTAGCTCAGGGACTCTATACACCGGGTGTATTGCCAGTTTAACTGGTTTCTTCCGTTCGGGCTGAGGTTGGTCCCCATAGGAATGATAAGGAGCAGAAGAGATTGGAGTGATTTGGGAGGCTTAAGCGTCTAGAGTTCAATGAAGCAATTGAGTCTTCGCACAACGGGTATTGTGGACACCAGTGGGGTTTCATTTACAACTTTTCAGTTAACAGGGGCAGCTTACCGATGGTGGCATGCTTATGAGTTGTGCAGGCCAGCCGACACAGTGCCACATACATGACATGAGTTCTCGATTCTTTTCTTAGAGAAATTGTCCCATAGACTCGCAGAAAAGGGGTTGCGTAGGCAGTTTGCGAAACTACTCTAGAAGGGTATGGCAATTACTAAGTATGAGATGAGTTTTGCAGAGTTAGCTCGTCACACGGTATGGTTGGTTCCCACTTAGAGGGAGAAGATAGGAGGTTCATTGATGGCCTCAACTATGATTTACACTTCATTATGGCTCGAGTGGTTGCGATGTATGCTAGGTTTGACCAAGTGGTCGAGATCGCTAGATGCTTAGAGTTGGTTCGTAGGCAGGAGCCCAAGGAGAGGGAGGCCAGGAGGCCTCATAGTTCAGGTGGCTTCAGTAGTGCCTCATTTGGAGGCCAGTCTTATTATAGCATAGGTCGTCCTTCTAGACCCGTTCAGGCAGCTCACCATGTTCCTCGTGGTTCTTCAGTTGACCACAATTCCTACAATGCACGCCCTACTCAGTCATCATTCAGTGTGTTGCTGACACAGATTTCTTACCATGCTCCATCTGCTTAGGTTTCCATAAGCAGTTCTTCGGGCTACCAAGGTCAGCAGCCTTTCAGGAGGGGATTTTATGAGCGCGGAGACTTGATTCATATAAAGAGAGATTGCCCCATGCTTTTGAGTAGGGTTAGATAGAAGAGCTCTCAACCTATGATTACAGCATCTACACCATTCGCACAGCCAACTCGGGGCCGCCCTAGAGAGGGAGGTCGATCAGGTGGTGGTCAGGCCCGTGACTACGCATTTCCAGATAGGCCAGAGGCAATTGCTTCTGATGTCGTGATCAAAGGTATTGTTTTAGTGTGCCACAGGGATGCTTCAATATTATTTAATCCCGGTTCCACTTATTCATATGTGTCATCATTATTTGCTTGTTATTTGGGTATGCCTCGTGGTTCTTTAGTTATGCATGTTCATGTATCTATACTGTTCGGTGATTCTATTATTTTGTACCGTATGTATCGGTCATATGTGGTGATTATTTGGGGAGTAGAGACGAGAGTTGATCTTTTACATATTAGCATAGTTGATTTTGACGTGATTTTAGGCATGGATTGGTTGTCACCATGTCATGCTATTTTGGATTGTCATGCTAAGACCATAACATTGGCGATGTTGGGTTGCCTAGGGTTGAGTGGAGAGGTTCTCTGGATTATGTTACTAGTAGAGTGATTTCATAATTGGAGGCTCAACAGATGGTTGGGAAGGGATGTCTGATATATTTGGCCTTTGTAAGGGATGTTAGGGCTCATGCTCCTACCATTGAGTCTGTTTTGATAGTGAGAGATTTTTCAGATGTGTTTCCTGCTGACCTGCCGGTCATGCCACCCGACATGGACATTGATTTTAGTATTGATCTGGTGCCGGGCACTCCTCCCATCTCTACTCCACTACATCGCATGACACTAGGGGAATTGAAAGAGTTAAAGTAATAACTTAAAGAATTGCTTGATAAGGGCTTATCACACCTAGTGTATCACCTTGGGGTGCACCAGTTCTATTTGTGAAGAAGAACACAATGCGGATGTGCATTGATTAGAGGAAGTTGAACTATGTTACAATTAAGAACAAGTACCCATTACCATGCATTGATGACTTGTTTGATCATCTTCAGGGTGCTAGAATGTTCTACAAGATTGGTTTGAGGTCTGGGCATCACTAGTTGAGTATTCAAGATTATGATATTATGAAGACAACATTCAGGATCCGCTATGATCACTACGAGTTTCTTGTGATGTCCTATGGATTGATCTATGACCCTACCATCCTTTATGTACCTGATGAATAGTGTATTTCATTTGTATCTTGATTCTTTCATCATAGTATCGATTGATGATTTATTTGTGTACTTGCACAACTAGGAGGATCATCAGAAGCATCTGCGGATTGTACTCCAAACCTTGAAAGAGAAGAAGTTTTATGCTAAATTCCCCAAGTGTAAGTTTTTGCTTAATTAAGTGCCGTTGTTGGGCCATGTGGTGTCTAGTGAGGGGATCAAGGTAGATTTAAATAAGATTGAGTCAGTTCAGGGTTGGCCCAGACCATCTTCAGCTACTGAGATTCGGAGCTTTCTTAGTTTGGCAATTTATATCGTAGTTTCGTAGAGGGTTTCTCGTCCATTGTTTCACCTTTGACAAGATTGACCGAGAATGGTTCCCCATTCAGATGGTTTGGTGAGTGTGAGGTGAGCTTTCAGAAGCTCAAGACCGCCTTCATCACAACTCCAGTTCTTGTTTTGACGTCAACATCGGTTTCGTACAGTTTATTGTGATGCTTCGCGGATTGTTATAGGGTGTATTTTGTGGAGAACGGTAGAGTGATTTCGTATGCTTCACGTTAGTTGAATCCCCATGAAAAGAACTACCTTGTTCATGATTTAGAGTTGGTAGCCATTGTTTACGCATTGAAGATTTTGAGGCATTCTCTCTACGGCGCGTCTTGCGAGGTATTCATAGATCATTGGAGTCTGCAGCACTTGTTTAAGCAAAAGGATTTACACTTGAGGTAGAGGAGGTGGTTAGAGCTATTAAAATACTATGATATCACCATTTTATATCATCCCTGGAAGGCCAACTGGTCTATGCCTTGAGTAGAACGGCCGAAAGTATGGGTAGCCTTGCATACATTCCGGTTGGTCAGAGATCGCTAGCATTGGATGTTTAGCACGTGGCCAATAACTTCATGAGGTTAGATGTTTCAGAGCCCAGCTGGGTTCTTGCTTGCGTGGTTTCTCGATCTTCGTTATATGAGCGCATCAGTATGACAACCCCCATTTGCTAGTTATTAAGGACAAGGAGGTTTTTATTGAGGATGATGGGGTGCTGCAGATGCAGGGTCAGATTTGTGTGCCCAATATGGAGGGATTTACGTGGGTTAATGCTTGAGGAGGCTCACAATTTGCACTATTCCATTCATCCGGGTGTCGCTACGATGTATCAAATATTTAGGAAGCATTATTGGTGGAGAAGAATGAAGTAAGCTATAGTAGAATTTGTGGTTCGGTGTTTGAACTTCCAGTAAGTAAAGTACGAGCATCAGAGGCCGTGCGTTTTTCTTTAGATACTTGAGATTCCCGAGTGACGTGGTAACATATTACCATAGATTTCGTTTTTGGGCTCCCGCGAACTTTGAAGAAATTCGACATAGTGTGGGTTATCATGGATAGACTAACCAGGTGTGCTCACTTCATTTCGGTTGTGACTACCTATTCTTCAGAGCAGTTGGCTCGGATCTATATCCGTGAGATTGTTTTGCATGGTGTTTCGATGTCCATTATCTCTGATTGAGGCACATAATTCACATCGCATTTCTAGAGAGTTGTGCAGTGTGAGTTAGGTATACCGATTGAGTTGAGTACATCATTCCACCCCCAAACGGACGAACAGTCTGAGCGGACCATTCAGATCTTGGAGGATATACTACAAGCCTGTGGTATGGATTTCGGGCGTATATAGGATCAAGTCTTGCCGCTTGTAACTACTAATCAAGTATTCAGATGGCTCCTTATGTAGCCTAATAGAAGGAGGTGTCGTTCTCCAGTTGGTTGGTTTGAGCGGGGAGAGGCTAGGTTGTCTACACTAATTTGGTTCAGGATGCCTTTGAGAAAGACAAGTTGATTCAGGATCGGCTCCGTACAGCACAATCCAGACTACAGAGTTATGCTGATAGGAAGGTTCGTGATGTTGCATACATGGTGGGTGAGAAGGTTTTTCTCAGAGTTTCACCCATGAAGGGTGTGATAAGGTTCAGGAAGAAGGGCAAGTTGAGATTCTTGAGAGGATAGGAGAGGTGGTCTACAGACTTGCCTTGCCACCTAGTCTATCGAGTGTTCACCCAGCATTTCATGTTTCTATGTTCTGACTGTATTATGATGATCCGGCACATGTTTTGGACTTCATCACGGTTCAATTAGATGGGGATTTCACTTATGATGTGGAGCTGGTGGCCATTTTGGACCGGCAGGTTCGGAAGTAGAGGTCAAAGAATATAGTATTAGTGAAGGTTCATTGGAGAGGTCGGCCAATCGAGGAGGCTACTTGGGACGATGAACTGGAGCTGCGGAGTAGATTCCACACCTCTTTGAGACTCCAGGTATGATTTTAGACCCGTTTGAGGACAAACGTTTGTTTAAGAGGGGGGAGAATGTAACGATCTGAATGGTTGTTTTGGGTATTGTAACCCCATTCCCTTACTTATTGCTTCTTAGATGTTCATTTGCTATTATGTGACTGGCCGGAGTTGTTGGTTTGGTTCCAGGGATGATTCAGAGTGAATCGGGAAACTTAGTTCCAAGGTTAGATGCTTAAGTGGGAAGAGTTAACCAGCGTTTAACTATTGTGTAGATGACTCCGTAGTTGAGTTTTGATGGATCCGATAGCATTGTATAATGATTTTTGACTTAGGAAGTGTGTCCGAATATTGATTTGGATATCCGTAGGTTGGTTTGAGGCTTTTTGGCGAAAGTTGCAAAGTTTAAGGTTTGGAAGGTTGAGAGGTTTGACCGAGAGTTGACTTTGTCGATATCGGGTTTATTGTTTTCTTATTTTTGGAATTGTACAACTTGGTTTAAGGCAATTTTTGGAGTATTTCTCATCCCAATTTAAGAGGTAAGTAATTTTTATTTGATATTGATATTAGATATTTAATACCCATTGATTATTACACCTAATTTTCATGAATCTGAGGTAAATTTTGGGGATTTTTGGACTATGTTGTTGGAGAGTAAAATTTGAGGATTTTAAGGTCGATTTGGGTTGGAATTGGATGATTTTGGTATGGTTGGACACGAAACTGAGTGGGTGTTCGGAATTTGTGAATTTTTTTGGGTTCCAAGGTGTGGGCCCTAGGTTGTCTTTTTTATTTGAGTTAAAGATCTTAGCTTTGTCCTTTGGAAGCACTTACTATGGCTTTTGTTGATGGTATTGCGTTGTTTTGGCTAGATTCGAGCCGTATGGAGATTAATACACGCAGGAAGGGCTTGTTAGAGGAGTGAGTTGTCTTGCTTGAGGTAAGTATCTTATCTAAACTTGGTTGAGGCACTAGTTGTGTGAATTATTTGTGATAGCTACGTGCTATGGGTGCGCACATGTGCGGGGTTTGAACCGATATGCTAGCATCGGGGTATTTATTCATGCTCGGGTTAGTTCTTAGGATATGATATGCCTAAAATTGATTGTTAAGCTTAAATCTTTACTAATCTCATATTGTAACCTTGTTGTGAACTATTTGAGCCACATTTGAGGCTACTTAGAGGCTAATTCTCTGAATGAATTTTCTAATTACTATTAGTGTGTTGAACTCGCAGATTTGACCTATGAGAGCACATGTCACCATATGCCTAGTATCACCACACTCGAAACAACCTCTTTGGAGCGTTTCTGGTAGAAATGTGTCTAACCTGGTCGGCTAGAATAACCACTATGTGCACCTCGTGCAGGAGGTGCACTAGAAAGTGGCTGTGCAAAGTGGGCACTCTGAGGTCCCTAAATAGTTGGAACACTGCGAGTAACCTGAAGTGCAGACTGTACTGGTCGACTGATGACACCTTTGCCAAGACGAGTTGATACTGCTGAGCGGGTACCACTAAACCCTCCAAAGTCTCGAGGCCTCTTGGCCTCTCTATCGTCCCTCTCCTGGACACATATACGCTCCAAGTTCCGAGCGATCTCCACAACCTACTGAAAAAGAGTATCGATCTCCAACTCCCATGCCATTCCGAATCTTAGACCATAACTGAGCCCCTTAATAAATCTACGGACTCGCTCTCTAACAATAGAAAGCAAAGCAGGTGAATGACGAGATATCTCACTAAACCTCATGGCATACTCGGACACGGTCATAGTCCTCTGACACAACTGCTAGAACTTTGTGTGCAACGCATTCCTAAGGGTCTGTTGAACAAGCTCCCTAAAAATATATCAGAAAATCGAGCCCAAGTGAGTGGCGCTGCATCAACTGGCATACCTTCCTCATAAGCCTGCCACCATCTATATGCCAACCCGGTAAGCTAAAAGGTAATAAAGTCGACCTCGCTTACCTCCACAATGCCCATGGTGCAGAAAATATGCCGGCACTAGTCTAGAAAACCATGTGCATCGTCAGAAATTGTAACATTGAAAGTAGAAGGAAAATACTTCTTAAACCTCTCCCACTCCTCACCTGAGTCCACTAACTTAACCTCGGGCTGAACCGCAATCCGGTATTGTACAGGCATAGCACCCGAAGCCTAATCAACATGAGCTCGCTGCTCTGCAGTAGGGCGGCGGGAGTGTTAGATCCTCCCCTAGCCTGAGAAATAGCTGGTGAAAGTAGGATCAATCTCGCCTGAACCAAAGTACCGAACATTCTCAAAAAATGAGCCAAAGTATCCTAATATCTAGGGGTAGTAACAGGCGTCGCAAGTGCCTGCTCTCCAACCCGACCTACTGGCGCCTCCTCCGCAGCCGCTCTGGCCGAAGATCTAATTGTAGAACGTGCCCCACCCCGCCCTTCTCCGTGATCTTTAGAAACACTTGTACCTAGGGAAGCATTGTTAGTAACTGAAGCTCGTGCTTTCACCATCTGTGAGAGAATAGAAAGACAAAGACTCAAATTTTGAAATCAATAAATCTGCAGCACAAGGAAAAAGAGAAGTGAAATTTCCTAATAGTTCCATAGCCTCTTGACTCCATACCGATCCGCAAGACTCTACTAAACTTGATTATGACTCGTAGCACCTATGAACCTAGAGCCTCATATCAACTTGTCACAACCCAAGTCTACCAACCGGCCGTGATGGTGCCTACCTCTCCTACTAGGCAAGCCAAGCATAACAAAATTACATATAAATACTGAAAAGGACAAAAGTGATACAAGCCTAATGTCTCAACATAGCATAATAACGTCAATATATGATAAATTCCCTAGAACTAGTAAATACATAGTCATGAGATCTAAAATGGAAATACAAGTCTGCAAAGCTAGATAATAATATTTTTTGATAATAAAGACAACTGCACAAATGGAAATAGATGCCAAGACTGCGATTGTGATGCAGCTCTACCTCGTTTCTCTAACAACTCAGCAAGCAACTCCGCTACTAGTGACTAAGTCTGACACCTGGATCTGCAAAATTAAGTGTAGAGTGTAGTATGAGTACTACCGACCCCATGTACTCAGCAAGTATTATAACTAACCTCGTCGAGGTAATAGAAGCAAGAATTATAAATCTTACTCACTAACCACCTGTACAATTCATAAATGCAACAAGTGCATAACGAGAATAATATCAAGTCATCAATCTTTGAAAGAACCACCTTGGTGCACAAGATTACTTAACATACTCTGCTTCAAAACCCGGCATATAAAGAAGATATGTAATTAAGGTACATAACAGTCAAGGAAATCAAGTAAAGATGAAATGCAACAACCAAATCAAACACTGGCCCGGTTTTCCTAAGAATTTCCATAACACTACCAAATCACTTATTAGTTTTTCTCAATCCGCGTGTAAGCTATCAAGTGAGAAACACGAGAGGGTGACCCTAGAGGGTCGATCCATATGCACATGTTGCTCGGCGTAGTCACATGCAATAATCATAATCTGCTCGGCATGGTCACATGCTCAATATCAAAATCTATCTGGCGTAGTCATAGAAATAATATTATAATCCACACGGCTTGGTCACTATATACGGCTAAAATTGGAGAGCCCATTTTTATGATCATTTCAACGCTTAGAAGGCTCGAAGGCTCGAGTTTTTGTATCAAGGGATATATCGAAGGTCCTCGACCTCGAGGCAATACATATCGAAGATCCTAGACCCCGAGGTAGTGCATATTGATGCGAGATTAAATTGCATAGTTTAACATGTGATATACCTTACATTTTATGCACATTAATGATAAAATTACACTTGTTATGTGCTTAATGGAGTTTATTTCATGCGTAGGTGAAGTGGAGATGAAAACGGAGCTAAAAGGATGCAAATACGTCGAAAAATACGCGAAAGGAGACACCCGGGCGATAGCCGGGCGACAGAGCCAAACAGCCTGACCCTACCTGGCGTTAGCCAGGCGTTTGGGCTGAAACGCCAGCCCTAGCCTGGCGTTAGCCAGGCGTTTGGGCTGAAACGCCAGCCCCACCCTGGCGTTAGCCAGGCGTTTGGGCTGAAACGCCAGCCCTGGCCTGGCGTTAGCCAGGCGTTGGGTCCAAACTGCCAGGTCCCCAGTTCGGCCAGAAATCGAGTTTTGACGGGTTTAAGTGTTTTCTAATTGNGATTCACAGGGATACACAGAGATTCGAGATTAGTGTGGATCCAAGGCAAAACATCAACTTTGTACTTATTTTCTTCCTTACTTTGTAGTTTAATTATGCTAGTTGTTTTAGATTTTATTCTTATGAATTTGTTTAGCTAATTTCGTGTGGAACCCGTTGGGGAATAAACTTCTTGTGATATTAATATAGTTTTGATTGGTTGATTAAACTCTATTTGTTCAACTACGTTCTTGTTGTAGTTGATTGAAGGGCCCTCAATTAGCTGTGCCTATTTATTATGTATCTACTTGAGAGAGAGTGCATATTTAGGTAATTGTTTGAACAACACCACTCCCAGAGTATAGACGAAAGTCATAACCGAGGGTTTAGAGGTTGGATTAGAGATAACGATACTTCGGGTGCAATCTAAGTGAACTGTAATGCAATCTAGCTAGCGTAACTTGAGAGAGTGCGTCTAGTAAATTATCATAATTACTTGAGAGAGATTTATGGTAGATAGAGTGTTCATGATTGATAGAGACGATTAATCAAGCTATACGAAGTATCCGAGAAGTAAGTTCACCAGCGGGGGAAACCATAACCTTAGATTTTTATTACAATTGTTTATACATTAGCATAGTTAATCTTTAGTTTTAATCTTTAGTATTAGTAATTTAAATAACATCAGGTGACAGCTGAGTAGTATTTTAACAGCTTGCTTGATACGTCAATTCCCTGTGGGATCGACTCTGGGCATAATACCCCAGGATTATATTTGCAACGCCCGCTTAGTCTTCTACAAGACATAGTTGAGCGTGATCACATATCGAAGGCCAACATAGAATGGCGAGAAATTCCCCAGGGGTGCGTGTTTAAAGCGGACAAAGTACACAAAATAGTACAAGCCCGTACTATGGCATTAAATGGTTGTACCAGCCATATCTCTTTACATTAATTATGCATGTACTATGTTAGGATTGCCTCTCCTATATAAAGGGGAGTCTTGTCACTTTGTAAGATATATGATATTAAATACAAGAACAAGAACATCTCCTGCTCTCTAAAAAAACATTCTCCACAAGTGCTTCATTAATTTATTGCTTCTCATTTATTGTGTTCTTGAATTATTCTTCATTTATTACTTGTGATTGATCATAAATAGGCCATTCTCAAAGCCTCCAACGTTCTTTCATTATTATCGATAGCCCCTAGTCAAGCATCTCAAGCTCAACCTCGAGGCCTACCCGACCACCCTCGAGACTGGCCTTTTCGATACCTGGTTTGCGTAATCTCGTTCCTTATGCTCTTATTTTATTTTTCTCACTTTGTACCCGGCATCTACTACCTAAATAACCAGTATTAAAATAGATCACGTATTTTTAGAACCACATAATAAATTATAATTATAATTTCCATTTTCTAGATAAACAGTCACATACACAATATCACGGATCCGCCCGGCATGGTCATAGGCTCCACAATACAATCCGCATGGCATGGTAACAAGAACAATATCACAATCCGCCCGGCGTGGTCACGGGCTACTGACAACGTCCAAATACAATACTAAAAAGTATACGGACACGGTCGCATGCAATATAATTTACCCAACTATGAGTCGAGGTCAAATCCCACAGAGAACAGTATGTAGGCGATTAGGCGTATAAGAGAATTATCACTTATTATGCTAAGCCAAACACATAGAAATGTTTTGAGAAAATATTATAGCTAAATGCGGGAAAATAAACTAACCTAGAAAGCAAGTAAAATTATCAATGGCTACAAGAATGGATGCATAAGGAATTACACTCAAGTAACGATCTAATGTATTTCACGATTTTACATATATGAGCGAGTTTATGTTAATATGCCTCAGGTAACAATTCTATATTATCTTCTTCCGATAACAAGACTTCCTAATTGAATTATCCCTAAAACTTAAGATATTAAGCACACCTGAATATGGTTACCATAGATCAATCCTATCCCTAGGTAGAATCAATAAAGTGAGGGTTAAAGCCTCAAGTTCTTGCTAATTAATCTTTCCCAACCCCAAATTGTCTTTCCCAAAACTAATTTGAAGTAAATGGGCGAGTCCTAGGGTTAGCTAATCCCTTTGGAAACATTAAAGAACAAGAATAATTAAAGAAACAATAACTCACTTCATATAACTAAAAATCATTCAATACATAAGAACAACAAGATATTTAATCCACACCTTAAATATGAATACTCCCATAAACAAGATTCAAGTGCTGGAAAAAATACTACACACTTAGATATACAATACAAAGTAAGGAAATGAAGAAATAAACATAAATAGGTAAGAAATTCTCAACCAAAAGCTTCAAATCATCAAGACCCAAGTGTGTGTGCAAGAACCCTGGCTCCAAAACTTATCTTCTCTAGTCAAGGGACTAAAAAATAAGCCAAAGATATGTTAGGTCGTGTATTAAATGGCTTGGGGATCAAAAACATGAAATTTTAGAACTACCCAGTTTTTCCGTCCAGTTTTTTTCGCGTTTGCGAAGGCTTTTTTCCTTCAACATCGCGTTCGCGATTATACCTTCGTTTTCGCGAAATTTTTCTTGCTCCAGATTCGTGTTCGCGTACAACACATCGCGTTTGTCAAAGCTTGTTGTCCTGAAGATCCGTGTTTGCATTTATCCCTTCACGTTCGCGAAGGGTAATTTATTGGGTAGTGTTTTTGTTTGCATTTTACCTCATTTTTTATTCGTTTTCACTTGGTTTCTTCACCGTCACTTCTAAATCATATAAAATCTATAAAGTAGAAGTAAATGACATTAAACACACGATTTTATCAACCAAACATTGAAAAAATCTAAGATTAAAGATGAGGGAAGTTGGTAAAATACCCACTTATCAAACCCCCAAACATAAACTATTGCTTGTCCTCAAGAAATTCAACAACTAAGAACATCATTCAATAAAATCTTTAATTAAGCTCAATGACATACCTAACAATCATTTCAAGTCAAAAAGGTTCAAATTAAACACAATCTAGTGACTTTGATTGGTGCCAACAATTAATCCAAAGCATATCGATTTCCAACAACTCCTCACAAATTTCATTTCAATTCAAGTGCTAAAACACCACATTAATCAAAGTAGAAACCAAGTCATGACACTAAAGCTTCAAAATTTGCCTCATTATCACAAACAATTGTCTTTTATTCAGTCCTCCCACTTGGAGATGGGATTAAGTTCACAACTCAAAATTTCATGTGCCCTCACACTTAAGAGAGAATCCCAACTTAAAATTTTCAATTTAAACACAAATAGGAATCAAATGGATAGAATTAACTCTCACTCTCATTAAGATATTCAAATGCACAAAAGTAGTGCCATATGTTTTCCCTTCATGTATTTTTCCACTAATGTAGACACACTTGGTTCAAAATCAAGTAAGACTTAAAGGATTGTAATGTAGGTTTTTGGTTAAGGTATGACACAATTTGGATAAGAGTGACTCAAAACCTCCCTAAGCACTACAATTTGCAACAACTAAAGCACACTTATTTAAAAAATATTTTCCATCCTTTCTTCAGTTTTTATCCCACACCTAATCTTTCCTTTAGTCACAACTCCTTATTTTTCCTTCCACCTTTCTTTCTTTTCTTTTTTCCTTTAAAGGAAGGTTCCACTATTTTTTTATTACCTTTCACCTTTTAAGCACCTTCCACATGACAACTTATCCAACCTTCACCCACAAAATTAGGCTTTTAGCCAATGTTTTCACTTTCATAGTACATAGGGAGGTAAGGTGACAAAAGATAGATCAATAAAGAACTAAAGATTAAAGCTTGTAACATGGTTGCCAAAGAAAATGTTTAAAAGTTTAAATGGGGTTGACCAGGGAAAATATACAAAGGTAGGAAATTTAAGGCACAATGACGGTCCAAGGAAGGCCTAACATCATTTTTCAAACCACGTTAGTCTAGGATTTCGCCTTGAAGCACATTGCGGGCAAGTTCTAGACTACAAATAATGCAAAAGAACTCACAAAAAATCTCACCGCATATGGCACATGCAAACTCGAGTGATATATAAATCCAAAATTCAATTAAGACCAATGAGCCCAAAGAAAAACATATATAGCCTAAAAGACTATTTAATGAATCAAAGAGCCAAAAATAGAACCTAAAATTCACAACAGGGATTATCACTTCAATCATTTTTCATTTTAAAAATTAAAACTTCATATGCCAAGGTTTAAATCATGTTGGTATCAAACAAGCCACATATTGGTTTATGGACAAAAAGATCACACCCAATAACCAATTTATTCACTACTAGCGACTAAACTAAAAAAAGAAAAAAAATATTTACCTAAAAATAAAATAAAACTAGACAAGACCAATACCTTAAGAAAGTTTCACGCCATCCATCATAGGAAAAAGTCACCTAGTTCGACAAAAATTATTTCCTTGGACAAGAACCACGGAATAAAGAAAAACCAAGGATTTTAATTAATACTACTACAAGTAAATAAAGTAGAAAATAAGATAAAAAATAAAAACTAATGCTAACATGCTAGAATTAAACTTTAAATTATCACTAATAAACTACAACGTCAACCAATCTACACAAGTTATCACAAAAAATAATCATTCTCCAACTACATCATCGAATGTAAATGAGTCACCCCCAACCTAAATTGTTGCACTGTCCTCAATGCAACTAAACAAAACAAGATAAAATGAAGGAGGTTCTCCCTCAAAGTGCATCACTCAGAGCTGGAGGTGGTGGGAAATTTGAGCTCCAAATCCTCATCATCATCGTCCTCTGATTCATGTGAGCCACAGAATGGACTCAGCTTGTGCATCATTTTGGACAGAAATTTGCTTTTCTTCTTCTCATGCTCCTTTAACTTCAATTGTACCTTTCAATCTTTCCTTGTCTTCGGCTCATGTTTTCCAACCTGTTTTTGATTGCTTTTTGTTCTTGAACTATATCATCCAAATATGGATTCTTACCAGTCCTAGTAGAAGTGCTCTCCCTAGATGGACCAGAAAAAAGGCCAACTACAAGTTGGAGAATGTGAGTATCGACGCCATAGATTTGACCGGAAAGGTGGCACATAGTGGGAGGTCCATAGGGAAGTGGAGCAATGGGGTTATGTAGTCCTGCTGCAGCTGTGGAAGAACCATTGGACCCATTGGCAATCTCAATAAACCGCCCAAATGAAGGAGATAAGACATCAATTCTTCTCTTCTTCTTCCCACCAGTTGGCCCTTTTCTAAGCAATGGATAAATTGATGTGCCCGGGTCCTTCTCAAAATCATTCGGGTCCTTTAGTACCCCAGCATCCATAATTTCAGCAATCATCAATACCTTCTCAAATGTCACCTCAGACTCATGTCTAGCCGGCATGATTCTGGCACAAATAATGGACAGCCAAGTCTTGGCTTCAGCTGTTAATTGAGAAGAATCAACCTCTTTGTGCACTCTTTCCAAAGTCGGTGTTACTCCGTCGTGAAGCTTCTCCACCAACCATTGGCTCTCTCTCTCCCTAGCTCTGGCTATGTTTACCTCATTATCAGGATTGGGAAGAAGATAGTGGCATTTATTACCTCGGGGCCAAAGTTGATCCACTTACCGTTCACAAAGGTGTATACTTCCCCTTGGAAATCGGTCTTCAAGGCTTTGGCATAGATTCGCGAGTGCAGTGCATTTGGCTTTGATTAGTTCAGGAGCAAATCATATCCATCCATTGTCAGTCAATATTCGGAAAAAGAATCCAGTATCTTAGCCTCAAGTTTGTCCTAATATATTCCCCTTTTTATGGAAATGCTCTTTGAAATGAGTTTGTCATAGTTTTTTTCATATTCAACAGCTGTGAATCTGGCATGGTCAAAATATTCCTCTTCCACAGCTTGGGGAGCAGGCTCTTGTACAATTTCAACATTTTGTGAGGCCATTTTATGCTCAAAGTACCTACAAAAGTAGACCATATGTTAAATTCTTGGAAGAGTACTCGATACAATGTATTATGATGTATCTAGGCCAAAGAAAATTACCCAAAAGCAACAACATCCAAATCTACAATGCTACTATTTTGCTGCCCGGAGGTTAGAGCAATGCGATCGCGGAAATCCTCACGCGATCACGAAGAGAATTTTTTTGTTTTTTAGAGTTGAAGGTCTGCGATCGTGGACCAGTCAACGCGATCACGAAGAGCATCGTTGGTGCCCTCATAATTAAAGTTATGCAATCACAGAATAAACAACACCGGTCGCGGTGTGCAATTTTCACAAGGCGCAGAACTAGACCTATGCAATCGCGAAATTAGATATCGCGATCGTGAAGGTCTTCTTCCTTGCCCAGTTAAGTTGTTTCAGGAATTTCCACAAACACATTATGGCCATCATATTTTCGTAGGAATTACAAAAATTAAAACACGGATCTAGCTGCAAATTTTTCAAGAGTTACAGCCCAATGACTCAACCAACCTCACCCAAACATATGAAGCACACAAGATTTATACTTTAAAATTTTAAGTCAAGCCCTAAAATCTCAAGAGTTTCTACCATTTTATCATTTCACACTAAGCAGAGGAGCAGAAGAAACAAAAGAATGCAAGAGATAGGAGAGAAATCCACATACCTTGAGAGTGCTGGGTGAAAATTTTGCAATGGAATTGAAGAATGAAGAGTTGGGGATGATTTCAGGGGTTAGAGGAGTAGGAATAGCCGTTACTGTGTTTTGAGGCAAATTGGGGGTTCCTTGTTATTTCTAGTGTTTTATGGTTCAGAACTTACCTGTTAACCGCAATCGCGTAACAATGCATGTGTTCGCGTAAAACAAATTTACCAAAAGGACGTGATCACATTTCAACTTATGCGATCGCGTAGGGATACAAAAAATTTGTTTCATCCGAACGCGTGGCCTTTTGTGTGATTGCAAAGAACAACAATTTCCTACAGTTTTCATCAGATACTGTTTTTGGCTGTCCAGTCACCCCGACCTGCTCAAATTAACTCCAAAAATTTTGTAACTTGGCAGATTAGTCAAAAATAAGATACTAAACTATTATAAAAAAAAGAATTTCAAAAATGGCCAAAAATTTAAAAACGATGGGTTGCCTCCCACCAAGCGCTGCATTTAACGCCTTGGCACGACGCGAATCAACTTTACCACATTTCTTTCCACTTAAATGATATGCATTGAGCACCGAACTTGGAATCAAGCTTGTGACCACGAGCAATAGGGGTGGTAAGTAGATGATTAAGCCACACATTAATTTCTTCATTTGGCATTTCTTGGCTTTCATGTGAGGAATGTCATTTTTCCTTCTTGTGCCTTCAAATTGTAAAATGTATGGCATTTGCCATTCTTCCTTGCAATCGCTCATTTAGTCGTGTAATTCAATTCCCATATCATCGCATAACCCCAATGTTGAGAAATGCTTGGAATGTGTAATCAAGCCTCCAAATTTCAATTCTTTTCGGATTTTGACATCCTCCTTTTTTCACCCGGACTAGAGTCAATCTCAACCATATTTCAATAACACCGTTGACTCTAATTCTTTTTTTTCTCGACATCACCAAGAAGCATGGAGTCGGTTGGCGGATGTTAAATTCTTGATTCCTCAAAATAAAGCTCATTTTCTTTCTCGAAGTCGGACCCTTCTTGATCACTTTCCACTCTCAAGTTGGTGGGCATAGTGAGACTCAACCAATATTTTCATTTGATTTTCCAAGGTTCGGATATTAACATCATTTTGAGTTAGTGCTTGTTTTAAGTCCTCGAGTGCTAAGTTGTGCTTCTCCTGATTTTCAAGAATTGCCTCCAACATGAGCATCATTTTCTCATTTTGAGCATTTGAGAGTTCTTCTTGATTTTGATCAAGTTCCAAAGAAGAATTTTCTGCTTCAACCTCTAAGAAAGGTTCTTGGCTATCATTCACTTCCGAGGCTTTTTGGACCTCTAAAGCTTCAAGCATTTCTCCCATTTGTAAGTTCAACCTTTCAAGTGCCAAGTCATTTTGGAGACTATTTTCCAAAAGCTCCTCCAAGGCACTTTGCTCTTTGTTTCCTCCTTCAAATAGGCATTCCACCATGAACTTGAACTCTCCATTTTTACCATGCTCAATTTCTTCCACTTCCACATCCCTATAATTTTCATCAAAAAAAGTAGAATCATCATAGCGGGAGATTGAGGAAGTGAAGGAAAAATAATCACAATAATTCTAATGACCATTTTGACGACCACACGTATCATAAATACTGGACTCATGGGTTTGATATTGTGCGCACAATCCGCCCCAAGGATAATTTGAATAATTTTTCCACGAGTGTGATCCTCCACAATAAGGACAAGGGTCATCAAAGTATGAACAACTACCACCCGACCATTTTTCATTATATGATGCCATTTTTTTTAAATTAAGAAAATAAACAATAAACAAACAAGAAGATAAGCAAATACAAGAAAACTAATTACATAAATATTCACAAGTTTGGACCAAAGCACTTACGCTTACTTCTCAAATAACCTAAATATGCCAAATTGTTCCCCGGCAACGCCGCAAATTTTGATGACGTCCAAATCCACAACCAAAAATTAAATGGACACAGTTGCATGCGGTATAATTTACCTAACTATAAATCGGGGTCGAATTCCACAGAGAACAATATGTAGGCGATTAGGCGTGTAAGAGAATTATCACTTATTGTGCTAAGCCAAACACTTAGAAATGTTTTGAGAAAATATTATAGCTGAATGCGGGAAAATAAACTAACCTAGAAAGCAAGTAAAATGATCAATGGCTACAAGCATGGATGCATAGGGAATTATACTCAAGTAACTATCCAATGTATTTCACGATTTTACAAATATGATCGACTTTATCTTAATTAGCCTCGGGTTACAATTCTATATTAGCTTATTCCGAAGACTAACAAGGCTTTCTAATTGAATTATCTCTAAAATAATTAAGAGATTAAGCACACCTGAATATGGATACAAGTGGTTCAATCCTATCCCTAGGTAGAATCAATAAAGTTGGGGTTAAAGCCTCAAGTTCTTGTTAATTAATCTTTCCCAATCCCAAATTATCTTTCCCAAAATTAATTCAAAGTAAAATGGGCGATTCCTAGGGTTAGCTAATCCCTTTGAAAAAATTAAAGAACAAGCATAATTAAAGAAACAATAACTCATTTTATAATAATAACTAAAAATTGCTCAATACATAAGCACGACAAGATATTTAATCCAGACTTTAAATACAAATATTCTCATAAACAAGATTCAAGTGTTGAAAAAATACTACACACTTAGATATACAATACAAATCAAGGAAATAAAGAAATGAACATAAATGGGTAAAAAAGTTCTCAACAAAAAGCTTCAAATCTTCAAGACCCAAGTGTGTGTGCAAGAACTCTAGCTCCAAAACTTGTCTTCTCTAGTCAAGAGACTGAAAAATAAGCCAAATATATGCCAAAGATATGCTAGGTCGTGTATTAAATGGCTTTGGGGTAAAAAACGTGAAATTTCAGAACTGCCCAGTTTTTCCGTCTAGTTGTTCTTCGCGTTCACGAAGGCTTGTTTCCTTCAACATCGCGTTCGCGATTATACCTTTGCATTCGCAAAAGTTGGCTTCCTCCAGATTCGCATTCGCGTACAGCACATCACGTTCACGAAGGCTTGTTGTCCTAAAGATTCGCATTCGCGTTTATTCCTTCGCGTTCGTGAAGGGTAATTTACTAGGCATTGCACCTGTTTGCATTTTAGCTCCTTTTTGACTCGTTTCACTTGGTTTCTTCACCATCACTTCTAAATCACATAAAACCTGTAAAATAGAAGTAAATGACATTAAACACACAATTTTATCAACCAAACATAGAAAAAATCTAAGATTGAAGACGAGATAAGTTGGTAAAATACCCACTTATTAGCTACCAGTCCAAACCATAGCACACATAAAGCATATATGCAAGAATACATGTATATGATCAAAGAACGTCGAATTTCATAATCATTGACTAGTATAAGTGGCGTGCTAAGGTGTATGTGTGGAAAGTGTGATATCATAGCTCAAATCAGATGAATACATCACAAAATAGCAGTTATCAGGCTAAACCAGGAGATTTACCTAGTAACCTCAAATATGGCTCAACTAGCTCACAAGAGGGGTACAAATAAGAGAAACATCACAACATGAAGCTTAGCAATCAATTTAAGGCATATCGTAGCCTAAGAACTACCCCAAGCATGGATAATTACCCCAATGCACACATATTGGCTTAGCCCCACACACATGCGCAACTCATAGTATGTAGTTATCACAAATATCTTCGGCAACTAGTGCCTCAACCAAGTTTAGATAAGATATTTACCTCAAGCAAGCCAAATCACTCCTCTAACATGCCCTTCCCGCGTGAATCAACGAATATTGCCAAAATAACTTAATACCATCAATAAAAGTCATAGGAAACGATTCCAAATGATAAAGCAAAGATCTTTAATCAAAATGAAATGTCAAATTCGGGCCCACACCCTATAAATCGGCCAAACTCACAAATTCCAAACACCCATTCAACTCAACTACGAGTCCAAGCATATCATCTTCACCCAATTCCGACCTTAAACCGACCTTCTCGAATAACATAGTAAAATACAATCCTCAAATCTCACCTTAAATTCTCATAAACTAGGTGAAATAATCTATGGGTAGATGATATCTAACACCAAAATTAAGTAGAGATCACTTACCTCTTCAATTGTGATGAAAAGCACTCCAAAGATTGGCTCAACCGAGCTCTACAACTCCAAAATGAGAAAAAGACTGAACCGTTCGACATATGGTGTCTGTCCAGCAAAACTACATCTGCGGTCAAAATAGTCGCACCTATGACACCGCATCTGTGGAAATTACATCGCAGATGCAGAAACTCGTTAATCCCCGACCATCCACTTATGCAAATCAGTCCTTGCACCTGCGCAAGCCCATCTGCGCTCCTCGACTGCTTCGACGGACTTCGCTTCCAAACTCAACTTCCGCACCTGCGGCTGAGCACCTGAGGTTGTGCACCTGCAATCCATGGTCTACATCTTCGGACTTTCTTTGATAGGGTCACACTCACACCTGTGCTCCCTTATCCACATCTGCAGCCAAGCCCACCGCATATGCGAAAACACCAAAAGTCCAGAATTTGTTCAGCAAATGCCACAAGTCCAAAATTGTCCGAACTCAACTTGAATCACACCCGAGGCCTCAATCAGAACCATCCAAACATACAAAAAAATTTCCTAAAACAAATCAAAAACCTACTTGAGGCCTCAAATCTTATAAAACAACATCAAACCACGAATCACACCTCAATTCAAGCCTAAGGAAACTAATGAACTTTCAACTCCCTAAACTCATGCCAGACCATATCATATAAATTTCGAATGACCTCAAATTGTGAATGCAAGTCCAAAATGACACAATGGACCTATTCCAACTCCGGAAACCAAAATCCGACCCTGATATCAAAAAAGTCAACTCTCGATCAAACTATCAACCTTCTAAACCTTAAACTTTTCGAGTTTTTCCAAAAAGATCCAAACCAACCTATGGACCTCCAAATCCAAATTCGGACATACACCTAAGTCCGAAATCACAATAAGCTATTGAAACCATCAAAACTCCATTCTGGAGTTGTCTTCACAAAACTCAAACTCCGATCAACTCTTACAACTTAAGTTTTTAACGTTGGGACTAAGTATCCCAATTAATTTGAAAACCTCCAATAAACCAAACCAACCATCCTGGAAAGGAACATAACCCAAAATGAACATCGAAGAGGCGTTTAATAGGGGAACGAGACTACAATACACAAAATGACCGGTCAAGTCATTACATTCTCCCTCTTTATACAAATTCATCCTCGAACGGGTATAGAATCATACCTGGAGTATCAAAAGGATGAGGATATCTTCTCTGCATCTCCTGCTCGGTCTCCTAAGTCACCTCCTCAACCGGCTAACCTCTCCAATGAATCTTTACTGTTATCTTCTTCAATTTCAACTTTCGAACCTGCCATTCTAAAATAGCCATCATCTCTACATCGTAAGTCAAATATCCATCTATATGCACCGTGCTGACATTCAAAACATATGATGGATCACCATAATACTTCCGGAGCATAGAAACATGAAACACTGGGTGAACTCCCTATAGACTAGGTGGAAAGGCAAGTCTGTAGGCCACTTCTCCAACTATCTCAAGCACCTCAAAAGGACCTATATACCTAGGTATATACTTTACATTCTTCCCAAACCTCATCACACTCTTCATGGGTGAAACTCTCCATAGAACCTTCTCACCTACCATATATTCAACATCACGAGCCTTCCTGTCAGCATAACGCTTATGCCTGGACTATGCTATACGAAGTCGCTCCTAAATCAACTATACATTCTCTAAAGCATCACTGACCAAATCAGTTCCCAACAACCTAGCCTCCCCAGGCTCAAACCAACCAAACGGAGACTAACATCGCCTCCTAATGAGGCCTCGTAAGGAGACATCTGGATACTCAAGTGATAATTGTTATTGTAGGAAAATTTTAATAGAAAATGATCCCATGAACCTTCGAAATCAATGAAACATGCATGCAACATGTCCTCCAAAATCTTGTTAGTGCGCTCAGACTGTCCGTCCATCTAGAGATGAAATGTTGTACTCAGTTCGACCTACGTGCCCAACGGTAGCTGCACTTCTCTCCAAAAATACAATGTGAACTAAGTGCCTCGATCCAAGATATCAGACATGGTCATACTACGAAAGCAAAAAATCTCCCGAATATAGATCTGAGCCAACTGATCTGAAGAACAGATATTCACAACTGGAATGAAGGGTGCCGACTTGGTCAGTCTGTCCATAATGACCCACACTACATCGAACCTCCTCAAGGTCTGTGAAAGTCCAACTACAAAATCCATAGTGATACGCTCAAATTTTCACTTCGGAATATCAATCCTCTGAAGCAAACCATCGAGTCTCTGACGTTGATACTTCACCTGCTGACAGTTCAAACACCGAGCAACATACTCAACAATATCATTCTTCATCCTCCGCCACCAATAGGGCTGCCTCAAATCTTGATACATCTTTTTGGTACCCGGATGAATGAAATACCGCGAACTATGGGCCTCCTCCAGAATCAACTCACGCAACCCATCAACATTTGGAACACAGATCTCACCCTGCAGTCTCAATACCCCATCATAACCAATAGTAACTTCCTTTGCATCACCCTTCTGCATCATGTTCTTCAAGACAAGAAAATAGGGATCATCATATTGACGTGCCTTGACGCACTCAAACAAATAAGACTGTAATACAACACAAGCAAGAACTCTATTGGGCTTTGAAATATCCAACCTCAATAAGTGATTGTCCAAAGGATGAACATCCAATGGTAATGGTCTCTCCTTAACAGAAATATAAGCAAGACTTCCCATGCTCTCTGCCTTCCTACTCAAAGCACCAATCACCACATTGGCCTTCCACGGATGATAAAGAATGGTGATATCATAGTCCTTTAGTAGATCTAACCACCTCCATTGTCTCAAGTTCATATCCTTTTTCTTGAACAAGTGCTGGAGACTCATGTGATATGTGAACACCTTACAAGTCACGCCATAAAGATAATGCCTCAAAATCTTCAGCGTGTGAACAATGGCTGCCACCTCCAAATTATGTATAGGGTAGTTCTTATCATATGGCTTCAACTTATGCGAAGCATAAATAATAACTCTATACTCTTGTATCAACACGCATCCAATGACAATCCGTGAAGTATCACAATAGAAAGTATAAGAACCTGATCCCGAAGTCTAAACCAGAATTGGAGTTGTAGTCAAGGAAATCTTGAGCTTTTGAAAACTCTTCTCACACTCATCAGACAACCTGAAAGGGGCACCCTTCTACGTCAATCTAGTTAATGGGGATGCTATAGATGAAAACCCTTCACAAATCGCCGTTAATACCCAGCTAACCCATTAGATTGTTGAATTATAAGGGGAGAAGAGGGAAATAACATAGAAATGTTTTATGTTTGCTTTTTATTCCATGGTTCTAGCCTTCTAGGTATGCTATGCGTTTTAGTCAATATCAGAGTTCTATCATCTGCTAATCAAATCCATGCGAGAATTGCAATTGAAGTACAAATGGTGGCTTTGGAAAAGAACATTGCATCCCAAACCATGAATATGACACAAAAATGACATTACATTTCAAACCATCTAAACCATTTCCAATTATAATAATCCAAACATTACATTACAATGTATCCAAATTATACAACTAAAACAACCATAGGCAATTAAAATCATATTTTCAAGGGAAAAGGACAAAAATACTCCTATGGAGCACCAACCAAATCGAAACAACAACTAACTATGGCTCTTGGCCCAGACAACATCCTAGGCATAGGGGAGATCGGAGCAACAAAGAACGCCTAGACGACGTTTTTCTTCCTTGGGTGCAGTAAGTATATTGAGAGGTCGTTCCCCCGCCCAATACCGACTGATTAACCAGTTGAAATCCTCCCCGCCAACGCCTGGTCGACCTCTCCTTCGATAACTAAGCTCACCACTGTGACCACTTCTTATGTTTATCAACAAGATCCCAGCCCTTGGTTCAATCGATAGATAGGCCGAAAACATATTTCTGGACACCATGCCATATTTTCCCTAATTGCTAGCGGTGCTTCCATCTCATTTAACCCCAAAATATTTATAACTAATTAGATCTACAGTAAAATACATTTCTCTTTTTTGAGAAAAAGAGATTTTCTATTTGACATATATCTGCAATAAATTAATTTCTCCTTCCACACGCCTAGGGTATTGGGTTATGTCATTGCCATACAGAGAGATCGCACTTTCGAGATCTTCAAAAGCTTTAGGACTTCTTAATCCTTTAACCCACACCCTTGGTTATGCCCTTCTCGAATAAAGAATAAAATTTTTGCATTGAGGCTAAGGGTGACAAATGGGCGGGTTGGGCTGAATTTGGGCGAGTCAAGATGGGTTAGGTCAATAAATGGGTCATTGCCCAACCTAGTCCAAAGTGTACTTGGGCTAAGATGTGTTGGGTCAAGATGGCTAAACAATGGGTCATAGTCCAACCCGCCCAACTTGACCATATTTTAAAATCATGCTCATCTTGCATAAAAAAGCCTTTTACCTTAAAATGTGTAAGTTGAAAAATATTTTACGGGTGGGGTTGGGTGGTGCAGAAAAAAAAAAAAAAAAAAAAAAAAAAAAAAAAAAAAACAGAAAACAGAAAACAGAAAATTATAAATACAAAAAAATAGTAAAAAAAAAAATTTAGGATTTGTGCCCAGGAGAGGGGGGTAAGGGGGTAGGGGGTAGATGCAGAAAATCGAAAATACAAAAAAAAAAATTAAAAAAAATTGAGGAGGTTAGCGCATGCCGGGGGGGTAGGGGGTGTAGAAACACAAAAAATAGAAAATTGAAAAAAAAATGTTAGGGGGTTTGCGTTGTAGGGATGGGTGGTGCAGAAAGAAAATAGAAAATTGAAAGTACAAAAAAAATAATAATAAAGTTAAATTTGGGGCAACTAAGTAAATTTCTAGATAAGTTGGGTTGAGATCACCTTGTTTTGGGTGAGTTTCATGGGTTGTATTCGGACTGCTTTAATATGTCAGAATGAGCTATAAAAAATAGGGAAACTTACACAAATGTCCCAAATAAGTCTCAACTTACCAACCTCAAGCCATTAGTCATACACTTACCAAAACTAGCCAAGTACTTATAAAAATTGAAAAATCAAATAAATAAGGTTCTTTTTCTCAAAGAATCACATGCGAAAATCACCTTCCATATTTAAAGCGTGATCAGCAATATTTAGATAAAAGACGGAAAGGAAATTTCATGGATGAGATTGCAAATAAGGTGATAAAGTACAAAAAAAATACAATATTCTAAAAATCTAAGCAAAAAAGGAACTTTTTCAATGGATATAGTTGAAATTTATTAAAAACATAGAGATAAATCAATATACAAAATTTGAGGAAGATTGGAGGTGATTTGGACGGGTTTTGTATCAAAATTCGTAATTAAATCTAGCTGCGACACATGTATCAAACATGTATCACGCATGTATCTCACGCACAAGTATACATGGATATAAATGTGATACACAATTGATACATATTTGATACACAAATGATACACATATCATTTTTTTTCATGTTCAGTTTTTACTTCGAATTTTAAATTCATACCACCTTAAAACTTCACCAAATCATCCCAAAACTGAGATTCAAGCTCCTTAAGATGTACCCAATTTTTTCTAATAACACCCATACAAAATAAAGTAAGAAATTAATATTTTTTGCTACAAATAGCTAATTGGCTAATATTGGTAATATTTTATGAATTGACTAATTTTTGTAGCGAGCTACTTATAAATGGACATAGGTGGTAGTTTTCCTAAAAGAATGGGGTATTTCCATGAGCTAAAATGTTTATAGTCCAACTCATTAATCTCTGAACGAATTAGGCGGGTTAAATGAGTTTGGCCTCAAATTGCCACCCTTAATTGAGGCATTAATCATTGTGATGTTGCTATTGAATTTCGTGCAGGATCCACCCCTAATTGAGGCATTGATCATTGTGATGTTGCTATTGAATTTCGTGCAGGATGCTTTGGTTATACACTTAACATTGATGAAAATAGGATAAAGAGGAGCTATGGATTCACCAATAGAATAAAAAAGAAAAGGAAACAAATATTTAGGGTCCACTATATTGGACAAAATATAGCTTGTATAGAAAAACTATTTTGTCGAATAAGCTGGAAATATTTTGTTTTCTGTGCATGTATCCAAATTTATTATATGGTTCTTTCTTCATATCTATTGTTCCATGTGATGATTGATTGGTAATGTGGTGTCTATACATGCTATATATTCCACTCAAGTTATGTCAGCGTGTATAGAAACTTCTTTTAATTTCATTATCTTGCTTCCTAGTTTGTGAGTTCAGCACTAAAGGAACAAGCTTAGAATTTGTACTGAAGAAGATTACATATAATAGCTTGTTTGGCCAAGCTTTTTTTTTTTTTTGGGTCAAAAGCACTTTTTGCCAAAAATTAAAGTGTTTGGCCAAGCTTTTGGAAGGAAAAAAAATACTTTTGAGGAGAAGCAGAAACAGTTTTTGAGAAGCAGAAAAAAGTAGCTTCTTTCCAAAAGCACTTTTGAGAAAAATACACTTAGAAGTAGTTTTCAAAAGCTTGGCCAAACACTAATTACTGTTCAAAAAGTGTTTTTCATATTGATTAGTCAAACACAAACTGCTTCTCACCAAAAACACTTTTGAAAAAAGCACTTCTCAAAATAAGCTGATTTTAGAAGCTTATAATCATCTAGCCATTCCATTACAGCGTATCCAAATTATACAACTAAAGTAACCATAAGTAATTGCAACCATATTTTCAAGGAAAAAGGACAAAAATACTCCTATGGAGCACCTACCAAATGGAAACAGAAATTAACTATGACTCTTGGCCAAGACAACATCCTATGCGTAGGGAAGATCGGAGCAACAAGGAACGCCTAGACGACATTTTTCTTCCTTGGCTGCAGTAAGTATATCGAGAGGTCGTTCTCCCGCCCAATACCTGCTGATCAACCCAGTTGCAATCCTCCCCGCCAATGCCTGGTCAACCTCTCCTACTATAACTGAGCTCACCACTGTGACCACTTCTTATGTATATAAACAAGAGCCCAGCCCCTGGTTCAATCGATAGATAGGCCGAAAATATATTTCTGGACAAATGAAATATGCACATTACAAGCACTGCCCCTTTTTCTTTAGTAGAAAGACGTAAATGCTTCCTCGAAGACCATGCCATATTTTTCCTAATTTCTAGCGGTGGTTCCATCACATTTACCCCGAAAATCTTTATAACTAATTAAATCTGCAGTAAAATACATTTCTCCTTTTTGAGAAAAAGAGATTTTCTATTTGACACATAGCTGCAATAAATTATTTTTTTCTTCCACACGCTTAGGGTATTGGGTTATGTCATTTTCATACAAAGAGATCGCACTTTTGAGATCTTCAAAAGCTTTAGGACTTCTTAATCCTTTAACCCACACCCTTGGTTATGCCTCACTTGAATAAAAGAATAAAATTCTTGCAATTGAAGCTAGGGGTGACAAATGGACGTGTTGGGATGAAGTTGGGCGGGTGAAGATGGGTTAGGTCAATAAATGGGTCATTGTCCAACCCAACCCAAAGTGTACTTGGGTTAAGATAGGCTGTGTCAAGATGGGCTAAACAACGGGTCATAGTCCAGCCCACCCAACTTAACCCATGTTTTAGAACCATGCTCATCTTGCATAAAAAGCCTTTTACCCCAAAATATGTAAGTTGAAAAATATTTTGCCGGTGGGGGTGGGGGGCTTTGGGGTGGGTGCGTGTAGAAAAATGAAAAAATAGAAAATAGAAAATACAAAAAAAAAGTAAAAAAACAAAATTGAGGGGATTTGTGCCGGGGGG